>JAODAL010006481.1:0-133143 GCA_025379985.1 Phyllomedusa bahiana | reverse complement strand
AAGCACAAAGGGGGTTGGGGGGGATTCAAAAATGCTTTTTTACCATTTTTTTTCTGCAGATTTTGTAGCATTTTTGCACATGAAGTATAAAAATAAAAAAAAAAAACCCCCTTTTTTATTTTTTTTGCCACAAAAACGCAGTGCAGAATACAAGGTAAAGGGGGCCTCTTTTTAGATTCTGCTTTAAATATGTGCAGTTGGGGGTGCCCTCATTTTGACAGCGGCAGGTATAGCCTTTTACCCTGAAAAAAATTCTTTTCCCAACCATGCACGATTCTGTTTGCAGGGAGGCCCGTATCTTGGACAGGGGACCCTCCTGAAAAGAAGAGGAACCACCGATTACACTGCGAGCTGCCATCGCTGTTAAATACACCCTTTTGTGCTTTTAAAATGAGATCCGTGTATTGCGGGTCCCCCTGGCTCTTAAGGCGCAAGAGAAAAGATTCGCCTTCGTTTGCTGCTGACAATTTACCCGAGAAACAATTGCTGCTGCTCTATGAATCGTCTGACGTGTAATTAATCACTGTCCTATTGAAGTAGCGGGGAGACGGCTTCCCCTCGCTTGTGCATTCTGGCTGCGTCTTGCTGGACCACAATGACATCACTACATGTGAATGGTATATGCCCTGAGAGACGCAGAGCGCTGGAAAGCAAACCTCGGATTTAGTGGATGGGTAAAAAAAAACCCAGACCTGCTCTTGGCCCAATACATTTTTACTTTTGATGAGTAATCCATAAAACAAAAATACAGGATATAGTTCAGCACGGCACAAAAACAGTGCCCCTTTCCGGGCCTTTTGCCTTTGGGTGTGGGGAAAACCCCCGGCACACCACCCCCATTCATTATTAGGGTCTCAGTGGACCTGTTTGAGCCACTTGACCTCCACAGTTAGCCTGTAAGGGCTTGTCCCAACGGCAAGGGGGGGACGTTTTGGGTTTGAAAGCCCCTGAAAAACGCTGTCAAACTTGATACGTCGTTACAGAAAAACGCGCAGCGGTCCCCCCTGCCGGGTTTTCCCCCGGGGCGGGGGTTTTATACCACCGGCGGTCCGAAATACATTGAACATGTTCATTCTTCCACCCGTTTTCGGGGGAATAGAAAAAGTCATCGAAGGGGGGAGGGCTTTTCTCTGCAAACAGCATGGCCGGAAAAAAAAGCAAGTCCCCGGGGTAATTTTGACCCGGGATTTGCGTTGCGGGGGACGGCCCCAAAGGTTGCGGTCTGGGGTGCTAGGGAGGAAAGTCTAGAGAGCATTCCCATCGTGTTCTCGCCGCTGCCAGCAATTGGGCTTGGAAATCCCATAGAGGTGAAGGGAAAGAGGCACGCAGGTGTGGACACCTAGCTGCTCAGCAGCGGAAGGAACATGGTGGGAATTCTCTTATAGGAACACTTACATCAAAAAAAGGTATTTCACACACTGACAAAGCAAAATGTGACTACAGTGTATTTAAGAAGAAAAAAAACACACATTGGGTGCATATGTACATACAAATATTTTGTTCTATAGAAAGTTTTATTAGAAGTTCCCCCACGTGCAGGACTTCCAGGTTGGTCTCTAACCTCTTCACTGCCGTGTAATCAGAACTTGCAGAGGGGATCGCTTGATGGTTCTCTTCCAGGCACACTAAAGGCCTGAGAGCAGTATGGCAGAGTTCACACACTGCGTTTAACACTCAAATTTTTCAAAAAGGCATGAGGGAAATAAAGGAGTCCAAAACGCATTCATTTTTTACAAGGGATATGATTTATTTAACGCAAGTGGCCCCACCATAAACTTTGTTGGCATATCATAAGGATACGCCATCAAAGTCATCCCCACCTTTGAAACGCGTCCCGAAAGTTACAGCTCAGAAGGGAGATCCAGTGACGTTGGCGCACGATTCTCCATTCTGTTCTATGGGAGTTCCAGGCACAGGGGAGCAAGGTGTTCAGCTGCACTCGGAATCCCCATAGAACAGAATGGAAAGTGGTGCGCAAGCATGGCCTGTTTTCCATTGCCAAACCTAACCTATGAAGACCCGTTCCTATGATAGGACTGGGTCCCAGAGGTGAAACCTACACACAACCAGAGTTAATGATGTGAACACCCCATTAACTCTAATATGGAGCACAGGTGAATTTAGGGCTAAACAAGGCACACCTTTTTTTCTTGCATTAACCAACTGCAATGTGTGGAACCCCCCCCCCCTCATCCCCCGCCCCCAGAACCTGAAAAATATGAAGGATGCTGAGGTTCTGCTACAATGTGCTGAGTCTAGGCAAATAGAAGCTAAATACACCAGCAGCACAATCTGCCGCGATGCTCAGAGACCTGGCAGGTTAGCGGTAAGACACTTTATTCTGGCCTACGGATAAACAGTTCAATGCCCTCATTTAAAATGCTGGGTACACAGCCCCCAAAGAGTATCTCCATAAAGCATGTGCAGTGGATACAGACACCCGGGGGGAGCCAAATCCAGTCTACAGCGGCTGTTTGCGTCCGTGCACACCTAAAACCAGGTCTCTGGGCAGTTTCTGGGGCCTGTGTCCATAGCTGGCAGTGCAGCGATGATTCTCCTTCCTCTCCATAGCATCACTTGTGTTATCAGTCAGTTAACCCTATCCAGCCTGCCCCTGGTGACTACATATTACATGGTCTCCTGCCAGGATCGAGACTTCACACCACATCGCTTCTCACCAACCAATCCACGACCGGGAAAAGCCGACACTTGCGCACCCCCTCCACAAATCACCCTATTTAAAAAAACAACACGGCGGCATAGAAAAAAAACGGGAACCATATATCCCAAAAATGATGCCTAACAGCTATCCCATCTGCTGAGGTAGACTCTGGTGGTCACCACAAATGGGCGAGTGGTATATGGTAAACGGAAAAATTAGTTTTGGGAGGACCAAACTAAGGAATTTCTATCTCCCCCAAAATTTGGGCTGAAAACAAAAAGGGGAAACGCGGGCCCCCCCGCATCCATCAGTTACATATCGGGGTAAGGGAGGGATTGGAATTTTTTAAGCTTCATTTTACCTGTTGATGAAGACTTGGAACCAATAAGGCAAGAACCAAATCTGCACAAAAGGAAAATTTCTGATCCCAAAATTGCCATCAGACTGGGTCCAGATATTTTATACAGCTCAAAGGGATTATATTATTGAGTAGTAATGTCTTATCCCAAGCTTTTTTTTAAACCCCAACCCTTTCTGCTGTGACCAACTCCTTGGGGAGCTTTTCCACAGATTCACAGTTCTCTTTTGAAAATTTTTTTCTCTCGGGGAAAAAAAATGTCCCCCGTCTTTGAGGGGTTTTTACATTAAATCTCTTTACAAAGTCACCCATAGCCCTAACTTACCTGAAATCCATACTGGCAAAGTTGTGTGCAAATTATAACCAAACATCTAGCGGGTTTGGATTCTTGGCGATTTTGGTAAAAAGGGGTCTTAGAGGGCCCCCTTGTACCACAAAGGGTTGCTATGCTTACAAGGGCTACTTGTCTCATCTGTAAATCGGTGCTCAATAAAATTGCTTCCTCTTTACACTCAAAACACCGATATCTTAAATTCAATCAAACCGTGGATCTCCCATTAAAGCTACTCCTATTACAAGGTAGAATGATTAGCACAAAAAGCACAGAGGAGGGGGGTGCAGGCTTATTGAAAAAGCAGACTGGAAAGCGAGCAATAAAAGGACATTTAGAAATGATTAGTATCAAATTTGTCAGCGTTCAGGGTTTATTTCTATTGCACATGTATTAAAAATTAACCTCATCACCCCGTCTGCACAGGAAACACAAGGGGCATAAATTAGATTAAGATAAGGATGATTGCTTTGAAGGAATGTCCCTGTTAGGAGGCTGGGCTGCAATTATTAGTAAAAGGGCCCATTATAGGCACGGCCGGCGGCGGCTGCTCACGGCCGTCATCTGTGACATCTCTGCTCTCCCTACACATGGAACCAGTCTTGGATTTTACTGGAGCACAAACCAAACATTTGTAAGGCGGCCCTCGGGGTTAGAGGCGTAACTCCTAAAAACACAACGCACAGCGCTACAGCATGTCAGATCCAGCTATGCTCTCCACCAAAGGAGCAGCAGATGGTGATTAGCCTCTATGTGGTACTAACCCGGAAGCTCCTGTGGCCCAATGGTGGTAATGGTTAGGGAGCAGGGGCGGAGGGGCTCTACAAAAGGTCAACCCTTCTCAGGGCCGGTTCACACGGCTTATTCAAGCTGTAATTGCGGGATGGATTTGGCTCGTAATTACAGCTTGAGTAAGAGGCGGGGGCGCTGCCCGCCGGCCCCATAGACTCATTATCCACGGCGCGTATCCCGCCGGGATAATGAACATGTTTCTCCCCGCTCGGCGTATTTGCCAAGCGGGGAGCGGAGACGGAATCCATAGTTCTCTATGAGAACAGTGGATTACCGTAACGGCTGGGACTAATTCCAGCCGTATTGCAGCGCAGTACGGCGCACAATACGGCTGAAATCCGTCCCTGAAATAAGCCGTGTGAACGGCGCTTTACTGTCGGGCATATTAGACTGTGGCTAAACTGCATCGGACAAAAACAGCCGAAAGCGGCCATTTTTTCCCGATGCAGGCGTGCGGTTTTGTCACGTTTTGCACAAAAACCGCGGTCGCGTCTTTTTTTTTTTTTATGTCGGCCATACAATTGTATTATATGGGAAGACGTCCCAAAAAAACCAAAGAGGCGGCGTATTATACATGTTGTATAATACGCAGGCGCTAAAAGACTATTGTAGAGAAGACGTGGCGACTACAGCTCGTCTTTTCTATTCTAGTCTATGGGGCCGCAGGAATGATTGTATTTTCGGTGCTTTTAAAATCCTAAAAGCGGCGAAAATACGTTCGCAAAGTCGTGCAGTGTAGACACAGCCTTAGTTTGAGACCGGCAGCAGGAACCCAACATACGCCTTTTGATTTCTGCTGTGAATTTTACAGCCGTTTAGAAGCAAATTCCACAGTAAAGGGGTTTTCCACTGTTTTTTTTTTTTTAAATTTAGGATGTGAGTGGTCTTATCTTAAACAGCTTATACTGACCTCCTCCAGCGCTGCCGCCATCCTCCATGTCTGGTCTTCCATTTACTTCCTGGCTCTGCAGCCACCAAATGATCATGTGCCATTGCCCGATGTCACCATACAAAGCGGTCATTTTCAAGCGATGCCTTCAGGCATTTATAGGTGATGGCTGATGCCAATCGGTGGCTGCAGCCACGATAATTTGAGTCTAGAAACAACCTTTTGTGTCCCCCTTTGCTTTCTATAAAAAAAAAAGCTCATCAATGGGCACTTGGTGGGGACACACACCACACACTGTATAAAACAACTGCAGTTCATGTTGGATAAACTGGTGCTTTAGCCACTTAAAGGCGTTATCCCAACTCATATACATGGATAGGATATACCATCAATGTCAGATAGGTGTGAATCCCACAGGCAGAGCTCACTCCCAGAAACTCTGGTTTCACATTAAGGCCATATTCACACGGCTTAAAATGGGCCGTATTTCGGTCCGTAATTACGCGCCTGAGTGCGCAAATTACGGGCTGAATATGGCCCATTCATTACGGTAATCCATAGTTCTCATAGAGAACTATGGATTACGTGTCCTCTCCCTGCTCGGCGAATACGACGAGGGGAGAGATAAGTATACGCGCCGCTGGTAATGCATGTCTATGGGCCGGCGAGGTGCCGGCCCCCCGCACCCGTCCACACGGCGTAATTGCGGGGAGTAATCACGCCCTGCAAATAAGCCGGTGAACCTAGCCTTACACTTCCTTCAGTTTAATGGGAGTTCCAAGTATAGCCGAGCGCTTGCAAGGCTATGCGCCCATTATAACACGTGAGTTTTGGTGGCTCGATGAAGATAGGTGACCCACACCTCCTATCAATATACCATCAATGTGTGAACTGGGACAACTCTTTAATATATCGTTTGGTGCACAACTGGTGAATCTTTTGATGAGCATGTGTGCCAGAAGAAAAAGAAAAAAAAAAAAAATTGTTTTTTGGTGGTCTCATCATGCTGTTCACTGAGCCAAAAGCAGCTTCAGGTTCATGCTTGGTCTCTTGCTGGTCAGGCTGTGCGTGGTTTTCGCAGTAATTAGCATATTAGCTCTTTATTCACAGCTCTTCTAATTGCACTGACATGAGAGCAGGAGAGATTATCTACAGTGCAGTGCGCTTCAGAGCAAAAGTTAAACAAGCGATTAGTCTCCTTTGTTTATTAGACAAGACGCACATTGTTCTCAAGCGGCGGGTGTCCAGTGTGCCGGCCTGTGAGGATGTCACTCCCTGCTATCGGAGAAGATCAAAAATGGAGAGAGGAGAGCAGGTCTGTAACCAATAGAAACCTGTGTGCACTCAGAGAAGATAAAATACCTTACCTCCTGACCAGGGAAAAATCAAGACCTGTACTTGGAGGGGAAGGGAGGGGGGAGGAGGGGAATGGAGGGAAGAGGGCTTGGGAGTAAAGTCTTCAATGACTTGTCCCTACATGTTGAAAGCAAATCTTTGCAATGAGACAAGCCATGCAGGTTTTTCAGCATCCTGTGAATCTAGCCTAATAGAAATAAGCATTAATTGTGATTCCAAGATAAATCACATTAGATGTGTTTGTTAAGCAGGAACAGTAGTAGAAACCCAGCCTCAAAGCACCCAGATACCAAGTGTTTCCAATGATCACATGCGATGATTATCATCCTTTGTGCCGTTAGGGTCCGGGTTTCCTGCTTCTTTCTTAGAAAGACTCCATAAATTACCTGTTACTGCGTCTGCAATGCTAGGAGCAAAGCGAGCGATGCATAATTTATCTGCACGTACATCCAGGACTCCCACGTGGCAGACAGGTAGGATCATGTCCCTCTAATCGCGCTCTCGGAGCAATGCCCATTAGACAAGTCATTGGGAAAACAGGAGAATAAACTTCGGGCTTTCTAAGACGCGTAATGAAGCCGGGGCCTCCCATCCATTCTCTTCATGTGCCAGCTAAGCGAGGCTACAAGTGAGGGCCGCCGCCGCCGCCGCGCGCTTGATCTCTCTCCTTACACGTGTTTCATCTCTCGATAGCTGGGGATGATCTACAGGCATTGTCAAAGCACTTATGGCTTCAAATGCTTCTTCACTGCTGCAGCCCGCATTTGCCTATTCAAAGCCTACAGCTGCACATGGCGGAGGCGAGACGGCAATTGCACAAGACAGATCACTTGGCCGGAGTCGCACTCCTGACCGCACATCGCCATGAAGCCGATGCAACAACCTCCAAGGCTTTATTGGTTACCAGCGAATCCTCTTTTTTTCCAGACATGTAAGGAAACTGATGAAAAGGGGTTGTTCCACCAGGGTAAATAGACATCGGTGAAGGGTGCCCACTTGAGAGCCTTCTCTATGGGCCACAGTGAAGAGGCTTCTGCTCGGGAGGACCTAGCAGAGCAACGAACCACTTAAAGGGGTTTTGCCACGATGTAATGTTGACGTGGGATCCACCAAAATGGGTATTTAATCACTAAATATATGCGATTACAAAAAGTGAAGCCTGTGAGCGCTACAGCCTTCCTTACATGCCCTTGGTTTCCTGACAATTTACATTAGACACTACCAGGAGCTAATCTGGCCATGCTTGTGTGTTTGCACTTCTTATCTGATGACAGGGAACATGAAGGAGCTTGCAAGGGGCTGGGGAGAAAGTGCAGTGTATGAGGCTCTCTGCTGTATAGAGAATCCACTGGTGTAATATTATTTGAGTAAACGTTTGAGACACTCCCGGCTCCCTCGCTCTCTGCTCACCCCCTCCTCTCACCCCTCATGACTCAGCATGCTTTGCTTATATTCTCCCCTGAGCTGATAAGAGGTGAGAAACTCACTTTGTGGCAAAACCCCTTTAAATCACTTGAAAGTATTCCAAGCCATACCACAATATTCAAGGTGTAGAAGCCTCTTCAGTCACTTGATCGTTGGGAGATTAACTTGACCCCCAAAACCAATCACATGGGTTCTGCAATATCAAAAGCCATCGCTTCATGAGAAGACTATGTCATATGTTAGCCAACTGATTTAGAGCCACGAGTGTTGGGTATACTTTGCTTAGAGGAGGGGTCCCAGGAGGAACATTTACTGCCTACCCATGGGATAGGTGAGGAGTGCCTGAATCACTAGTGGTCCCACCTCTTAGACCTTAACCAATCACTAGAATGGGGGTCCCATGCTCCTCCTCACCATGGGGTGAGGAACAGCAAGGGGGTGGGGGGCCTGAATACTGTGATGGTCAAACACTTCTACTACAGCTCTATTCAAAGCCCATGCAATAACTGGGTTGCAGCCCAACACTGTACTTGACCATCTCCATAGACTCCGAATGAAGGGACAGCATGCTCCATTGCAAGGGCGATACGGGCCCCTGTTCTAATGGAAGAGGCACACACCCATTAGCAATTCTGGGCAAACTTCTTTAAGGAATAGAGCACATGATATCCTATAAACGTCCGTTCAATGGATGTCCCACTACCAGGGTCTCCACCTATAGGTATAGCAGAGATTCCAAAAAGTGTGCGCCTCCACGGAACCTAGCTCCTATGTATTTGGAGCACCCATAGAAATGATCGGGAAAAACTGTGCAAGAGCATCCATCCCTCTATTTTGAGGCCGGCTTGTAGCATGCTATTAGCAGGCCTTAGAAGATTTTACAAATTGGGAAAACCCCTTTTAACTTTCTCAGACTTGAACAGCCTGAGCTGTGGCCATGCATGACCCTCTGCCATCCTCTGCTAAGATGGAGCTTCTACTTCACTGAGCCATAAACACCTTCACCAATGAGACATTATTTTATGTAAAAAAAACAACTTTAAAAAAAACCTGGCTCAGCTGGATTGGAGCTGCGGGACCTTTACCAGTCAGCACAAGGCAGAGGAACATATCTCCAGGCACCGCCACATCATGAGGCTTCGTCTAATAATCCCGCTAACCCCATTTACTCCAATGAATAAAATGAAGTGAAAAATAAGTCCCCATAAAAAGCCGGCAGGAGAACCCTCCTAATGCAATCATCCCTTAATGCACATGAATACAGTATACGATGCCAGTAATCCCGTTATACAGAACCGTCCTAAGTAATTATTTCCAAGCAAACCTCCCGCCTTGTGCAGCGATATTAATGGCACCGAGAGCCTTCTGCAGCTAGTGATATATGGGCGGGTGAGCTGCGGCCGGGTGGGAAGGCCGGCGGGGGAGCCGGATGACCGTGCTCATTTGATTGCAGCTCCGATATATCGATCGCTGGTGCTAAACCTTTCCAGCGATTGTTTGACTTGGGTTTTATTACTCCTGCAATTAGAAAAGCAGAGCGGCACCTTTTATTGGAGATGCAATAAAGTAAATGCGCTCAGCCATGTAAGAGCCGCGCCATGAACTAATGGCACAGTGTGCTTCCATTAACTGCTACACGCCTCAGAGCGCTTACTTTATTGCTGCACTCGTATGTTTGCCCATTGTAATGGAGGCGGCGATGCATAACCGGCCACTAATGCAAAGTGTTAAAGAGACCTGGGCTGGAGCTCCTGGGCCCCGCCGGATGATGGACGGCAGGAGACGGCTCTGTGGGCGGCAGCACCCATCTTGGCTGTCTGCTCCGTGTTTAAGAGGTGATGAATGGGGCGGCATCAAGTGGGAGTGATGCATGGTAGCCTGGAACTGCACAAACCCACACCGGACGCTGAACGATAGCGGTGATAGGGAAGTGGCAGCCGCATGAAACCAGCCCTCCCATCATACCCCGTTTCCCCGGAAATAAGACAGCGTCTTATATTAATTTTTGCTCCTAAAGATGCGCTACGTCTTATTTTCAGGGGGTGTCTTACTTTTCCATGAATAAATTATAGCATGTTTAAAAACTAGTCTGTTGTGTGGATAGATTAGATATCTTAAAGTTTGAGTCACAAATGGGAGGGATGTTTGTAAAGGGAAACATTTTTTTTGGCAGCTGCAGTCTTTTTAACAAAGGTGGGAAATTACATGCTGGGATGTGGAATAGAAGTCCCAGCATGCCCCCACCATCGTTTGGTGGGTGTGGGGGAGTGAAAGTGGATGAGAGTGAGAAAATTGATTGGTAAATAGGGGTGAGAGTGTGTGTGTGTGAGTGAGGGGGTGTGTGTGAGGATGTTGTGTGTGAGGATGTTGTGTTAGTGATGTTGTGTGGAGTGAGTGTATGTGATGATGAGTAGTGAGTGAGTGGTGAGTGAGTGTATGTGAGTGTATGTAGTTGTGAGGTATGGAGTGTTGTGAGTGTATGTGATTATTTTATATAAATATTTATTATAATAATATATATATATATATATATATTTTTATTATATAAAATAAAAAATTGTTGAACGTTTTTTGGAGTGCCGTGGACTTTTTTACTTTGGTTTTTGGAAATTTTTATAAAAAATTTCTGCTAGACCTCCTTTAATCTTTCAAGTAGTTTTTTGGAGTGCTGCTAGTTTTCAATTTTATATATATAAAATACTATATATATATAATATAGATATTTATTTATATATATATTATATATATTATATCTTATCATTGCTTTGCCCCCCCCCCCCCTTCCCCCCTGTTACTTACATGTTTCCTGTCTCCTGTCCTGGGATATTCGGGACCTGTGGTGACATCAGTCACATGACCTTCCTTCTAATGATTTCTGCTATGTTTTATTTTCAGGGGGTGCCTTATATTAGGGAATTCAACAAAATCCTGCTATGTCTTACTTTCGGGGGTGTCTTATTTTCAGGGAAACACTATGTAGACCTACACTAGCCCCGAACAAATCCCCAGAGCATGGCTGCCAACATGATTACCGATCACTGGCCCGCATTAGTGTTCATGGCTGCCACAGTTACAGGGGTTCTCATCAGTTTCACAGCTACTTACTGATCAGGCTGCAGGTAGATCTATAGCAGCTAAGCTGTTCCTAGCTATTTCAGTTAGGGTATGTTCACACGGCATAACTGCAGGGCACATTTTGCTGTGTACTTGCGACTCATAACGCCCAAAATGCACCCTCCAATTATAGTAATTCATAGCTCTCCCCCAGCATACACTACGCGCGTATGCGGAGCTTACGCACGGCTGATAACAAAAGTGAATGGGGCTGGCCCCCCCTGCACTTTAGAAGTATGCGCTGGCCAGTGTGTACTTCTAAAACACCCAGCGTACTGCTGCGCACACAGTACACACCGCCCTTACACCGACAACAAATGCAAGAGATCCATAAAGTGTATTACACCAGGCTGCAGAGCCCTAAATGAGAGGCTTTCCTAGTCCACCACTAGAGATAAGACTGCAGGAGGTGACTCAACATGGTCTGAACAAATGACTGACAGCAGCTTAGAGGAATGAAAGAGGAGAGCAGGGAGCGGTGGTGGGGGGAGGGGGTCATAACTAGAAGCTTGTGTGCTCTGAGAGGAGCTAGTCTATCTCCTGACCAAAGAGAAATCAACAAAGTCTTCAATTATCTGTCCCTACAGGTTTAAAGCCAATCTATAACTTTGTGTTTGTGTTAATCCTCCTAAAAATGTATTACCGACTAGTCAAATGGCTGTTGCCATTCAGTCTGCCAAAGGGGTGTGTCCTTGCACAGCTTGCCAGCACTGATTGGACAATATCAGACTGTGCAGGAACACACCCTCCCACCTCAAACTTCTAACATCCGGCGGACAGACTGTAATGCATTTTTAGACATGTATTTTCGGGTGTATTTTAGCGCAAAAAAATTCCCCAAGAAAAGTGTGAATTGCCCTTCGAGGAATGTTCACACGGTGTAAATTTACGCCGGTCTTGGGGTGTATTTCAGTGCAAAACAAGCCCAAAAATACACTTCTAACCAATTTCTATGCAGCTTTCATTCATTCCAATGTAAAATATGCGCCGTCATTCACACCACGCACATTTCACTAGCGTAACTGCACCACTTACTGGGGTAAATATAAGTGCCTTGTCAATTCGAGACGTTTACCCCAGTAATAGCCCATAGAAACAATGGCGGGGGGGGGGTGTTATTTTCGGTGCACAAACGCTGCTAAGTACACTCCACATTTCCACTTCAAAAGACACCTCTGAGGCGAGTTTGTAAGCACAAGTCTACACCTGTAGCTTTATGCTGTGTGAACAGACCCCAACACAGGAACCACACATCTAAGACTTAATTAAAGATGCTCCAGCACTTAATGAGGTAAAACTAGTTTTTAGTAAACCATACCGTAAAAAAAAAAATTACAAAAAAAAAAAATAATAGCCGCCTCTTTGGCCACTAAAGCTAATGAGAATAAAGAAGCAAAAAAGGTCCCAAATAGACATTGTGTCCCCACTTCATCCTGTTGTCATGACCTGCAAAGGATTATGGGCAATTGTAACCCAACTATTTCTCTATAGCACCCCACACAGGAGAAAGAAAGCATTACAGTCCTGTTTTGAGCAAAGGCTGGTGCAGACCTTGCCAAATCCTTAGGAAAGGAGTTCATTGCACACCCTTCATTTACACAATAAAGGTGTCTCTACACATTGGATGAACAGAAGCTTAACTGCGAGATCAACCACAAAGTACATGGGAGGGTCCCGGCTCACCCTCAAGTCTGGAGACAGGAAAATTGGGGGTTACGAACTTCAACATCCAAAACTTTCCCAAGGGAGATGAGAGCTGCAGTCAGACACCTCTGGCGGCCAAATTCACACACTCCACTGAACTGAGCATGTACCAGAACCACCATAGGAAGAGCTGCTGGATGACAGGTAGACGGGTATTGGGTATTACGTCTTCTAAATCAGCTGGAGAACCGTGAAAAAAGGTACCATAACCGATACAGCAATCAAGACCGGGCAGACAGTCCTGCGTGGACTACACCTGCTCTAATATCCGACTGTATACACTTTCCATGTGAAAAACGCGTGGTCTTCCACCATGTTTTTGCATCCCACAACAAAGCAAACATAACCCAAATGGGTCTATGTTTGCACTAAGAGACCAGGTCTACATTGCATCGGACAAAAAACAGCTAAAAGTCAACTTTTTATTTTTCCTATGCGTGACTGCGGTTTGTGTCACGTTGTGCACTAAAACCACGGTCGCTTCTGGTATTTTAGCCGTCGGCCCGTCCATTGCATAGTATGGGAAGTCAGCGAGAAAACTACAGACGCCGGCGTACTATACAACATGCTATATAATAAGCCGGCGCCAGAAGATGGGCAGAGAAAAAAAAACGACCTGCGGAGACTACAACTTGTTTTTTTCTATTGTCGTCTATGGGGCCGCGTGAACGATCGTATTTTAGGTGCTTTTAAAATCCTAAAAATAAAGAAAATACAAACGTATTGCTATGCCGTGGAGACATCGCCTAACAGATACCATACAGAGCATTAAAGGGGTTGTCTCACTAGATCGATTCATCTTACCTCAGTCCTGTTTTCTTGGTTTCATTCTGAATTCAGGGGCGTGTTTACTGGCTTCTACTAGGCTGCAGTAGAAGCCAGGTCTGTATCGAGCTGGCAGCCTATCAGAGGGATCAAAGAGGTCTGTAGCTATAGCGACCAGTGCTGGCAGCCTATCAGGAGAGATCTAATAGGTCTGTAGCTATAGCAACCAGCACTGGCAGCCCATCAGGATAAATCAAACAAGTCTGTAGCTATAGCGACCAGCACTGGCAGCCTATCAGGATAGATCAATCAGGTCTGTAGCTATAGCGACCTGAGGAGCTGATGCAGTCCATACAAGAGGGGATCTCTCAGAATAGGTAGGACACTGTAAGGGCCGATTCACACAGCTTATTCAAGCCGTAATTGCGGGACGGATTTTGCCCGCAATTACGGCTTGATTAAGGGGCGGGGCGGGCAGCTCGCCAGCCCCATAGACTCATTATCCACAGCACGTATCCCGCTGGGATAATGAATATGTCACTATGAGAACTGTGGATTACCGTAATGGCTGGGACGGATTGCAGCTGTATTGCAGCACAGTACGGCACGCAATACGGCTGCAATCCGTCCCTGCAATAAGCCGTGTGAACGGCCCTTTAATGGACATATATTGCAAAGTGACTTTTTTTTGCAAGATATTTAAAATTAAAAGCAATCTTTGTAGCGAGACAACCCATTTAAGCGGTTTGAATGGCCCCTTGAAAGTGAATGTATACCTTTATAAAAAAAAAAAAAAAAGTCTCAAATTAGGGGGTTCTCTCCTATAACTCAGAACTCCACTAAGACAGACCTGAGGAATCATTTAGAAGATGGAAGAGCTTCTGCATTGCCAATAGTAAAGAGCCATATGTAGAGTCCCCATAAATCTCAGGCTCTGCCCCGAGCAGCATTGAGTAACAATAAGACGGCCTCTCTGTAATATTACAATAGACCCCATGAAGCCGAGTGAAGGGTAAGTGTCGGTAATTGTTCCCATTTGCAGTGAATGGCTTGGCACAGCGTGCGGCGCAGTCAGAGGAGCGCTGGGATCCCGCCGCCGAGCGCCTCTGGCCTCTCCATTTCATGACGCTTCCCTGGTATATCTGATGGTGCCGCAGACACAGATGGAAGGGAGCAGTAGAGGATCACGTCGCAGCATGGGCCGCGCAGCAGCCGCCTCTCACACAGCGCAGCGGCCTGGCTCTATATCACAGGAGCGGCCTGGCAGGGGTCGGGGCTCCATGTGTAGACAGCCACTGCACTTGTCTCACAGGCAGGGTCTGTCCTCCTCTCTTCTAAATCACAAGACAGATTAACATTGCGAGAGGAACAATTTGGCTCTGGCCGGGCGCCAGCAACTGATCGGGGAAATAAAAAGATTTTTAAAATTCACAGCATTGGGTTGGCGGCGGCTCAGGGCCATCTAAGCGGCTCGCCGGCATGTTTCCTCCAGAGCTGAGAGTCAGCGCAGCCACTAAAGTAACACCTTGTCCTAATGTCCAAGAGGACGGGGCCGCATGGAGCGCCGCATCAACGCCATGTGCTCAAAGCATAAGCTCCAATAATACTGTGCCGACATATCAGGAGGTGTTACTCCTTACTCTGCTGGTGCAGTCACTGTGTACATACATTACTTATCCTGAGTTACATCCTATATTATCCTCCACAGCTGCACTCACTATTCTGCTGCTGCAGTCACTGTGTACATACATTACTTATCCTGAGTTACATCCTATATTATCCTCCAGAGCTGCACTCACTATTCTGCTGGTGCAGTCACTGTGTACATACATTACTTATCCTGTACTGATCCTGAGTTACATCCTGTATTATACTCCAGAGCTGCACTCACTATTCTGCTGGTGCAGTCACTGTGTACATACATTACTTATCCTGTACTGATCCTGAGTTACATCCTGTATTATACTCCAGAGCTGCACTCACTATTCTGCTGGTGCAGTCACTGTGTACATACATTACTTATCCTGTACTGATCCTGAGTTACATCCTATATTATCCTCCAGAGCTGCACTCACTATTCTGCTGGTGCAGTCAGTCACTGTGTACATGCAACAGAATATAACTTCAGATCAATGCTGTCAAAGTAATGTATACATACAGTGCCAACCTGCAGAATAGGGAGTGCAGCTCTACAGTATAATACAGCTCAGGGTTAGTAGAGGCTAAGAAACATATACCAGGTATGATCAGATCACCAAGTCATAGGTGGGCGCTCGAGTTTCATGGGAAGCCAGTTCTCTTACTTGTAGAAAGCAACAAGCACCCCCACAGGGAGATCGTACATACCCTGTACAGGTGGTGCCCTCACCAAAAGTGAACCATGACTACGAAGCTGCCGGGCACCAGCGCCAACTACTGCCCAGACTGATGTAATCAGGATGCAGGGAGGACGAGATCTGTCAGAATATTCAGGAAGAAAACAAGTGCACAATGCACCCTGAAAACACAGCCGACGGGTAACGAGCATAACCCAGTATCCAGCTTTCCTAGACTCCTGAATGGCATGTTTGTCTATGCATGCAGATACACCTGCCGTGCTTCATTATAGCCATCACTCTGTAGCTGTACATTGCAACAATTCATCTTATGCGGTGTGCCCTTATTTTGGCTCCCACCTGTCCATGCATTACGCCTCAGGATACATGTAGTCTAATGCTGTAGTTGCCTTGTAACGGCCGCTGCGGGGACAGTGTATGGCCCATTGTAACTCCCTGTAGTAATAGGCTGGGTTAACATGGCTTTTTTGCATGTAAAATTTGTGCTTTTGCATCATGCATCCAAATGTGTGCAAATGGAAACAAGCGCACCTCAGGCACACAGCGGAGGCTTTCTGTGCACCATTTGACACCGTAACCTTCATTGTACTTGGTGCACATCTTGTAACATTTGGGTGCCGATAATGGTTCTTCACTCATTTTTTTTGGTGCGCAGCACGTAACATATCAAACCGTGCACCCCAAAAAAAAACTCAGTTGTTTGCACAAATAGGAATAAGCGCACACAGCCGAAGTTTTTTGCGCACTTTGATGCATTAAAGGGGTTGTCTCACTACAGGGATTGCTTTTTATGTTAAAGATATTGCAAAGTGACTTGTTCTTGCAAGATATGTCCATTAACAGTGTCCTACCTATTCCTAGATATCTCCTCTTGTATGGGCTGCATCAGCTCCTCAGGTCACTACAGCTATAGACCTGTTTGATCTATCCTGATATAGCAACCAGTGCTGGCAGCCTAGCTAGAGACCTGGCTTCTACTGCAGCCTAGTAGAAGCCAGTAAACATGCCCCTGAATTGAGGTCACTACAGCTATAGACCTGTTCGATCTCTCCTGATAGGCTGTCAGCACTGGTTGCTATAGCTACAGACCTGGCTTCTACTGCAGCTTAGTAGAAGACAGTAAACATGCCGCTGAATTCAAAGTGAAACCAAGAAAACAGGACAAATCAATATCACTGCATTGATTCATCTTACCTCAGTCCTATTTTCTTGGTTTCATTTTGAATTCGGAAGTGTGTTTACTGGATTCTACTACGCTGCAGTAGAAGCCAGGTCTGTAGCTATAGCAACCAGCGCTGGCAGCCTATCAGGAGAAATCAAACAGGTCTGTAGCTATAGTGACCTGAGGAGCTGATGCAGCCCATATAAGAGGGGATATCTAGGAATAGGTAGGACACTGTTAATGGACACATTGTAAAGTGACTTGTTCTTGCAAGATCTTTAACATAAAAAGTCGCAATCCTTGTAGTGAGACAACCCCTTTGAGCCCTGCACAAAGAAAAAAAAATGCAGGATCATTAACAGCATGCAAAATTCGCCAAAAGGTGCATCAGGTACAATGAAGTTCCCTATGTTGAAAAAGAAAAAAAAAAAAGTATAAAATAAAAGCAGCAAAAAAATGGACCAAAAGACCTTAAATGAAGAAAGCGCGAGTAAAGACGCATGAAAAAGCCAATTGTGCTATGAAATGAGTGCACCCATCACTGCAAAAAAATAATGTGACCATAGCCTGAGGGTTTAGCCATTCTGTGATAATCCATTGCTCCATTAGTACAAAACCCCTTTCGGGGTGATGGAGAACACGGAGATATCATAAGAAGGAGATACTGAGAAATACCCAGCTTTCCCAGGATCAGATTACGGATATTTCTGGGTAACCATTTCCTTTAACCTGTGGGAATATTTAGAGACGCTCCATTAGCCAGAACACTAAAGAAGCCTGCAGCTGGCTGATAACAGGGAGCAATAGTCTGCGGCACAATAGCAGCAGTGGGGTTTATGTTCTCTGTAAAGCACAGAAGCCGCGAGTAATCAGTCCTGAATGAACAATGGGAGCGGCCGCGTCAGGCAGAGGAGCGGGCGGCTGCTCAGTAGTAAAACATGTGGCTGACAGCACTGACATCCATCTGCCCTAATCCGCAGCGTTTCTCCCGCGCTGCAGCGTCCTGGAGCCGCACTTCATAAATCACGTAACACGCTGCTGACGGCCAATGGCTCTTCTTTTATTGTTGGTGGCTGGAAGAGGTTGGGGCTCGTCTGCAACATGTTTCGCGAGGTGTGGTCTCCTCGGCCGAGAGTGGAAAAGCAGAGGGAGCAAGGGGAGTCTGGGTCCAGCAGACAGGGGAGGCCGAGCCATCCGTCAGGGTCTGCTGAAACACTTTGCATCGCCGAGATGTCAGATCAGACGCGAAGAAATGCCGCACACCTGGCAAAACATCAGCGGCGGCGGCGACCGCGTGTGGGAGGAACGGCTGCACCCACCCCGATAGCAGAACAGTGCAGAAGGCTGTGTGTGGAGGGGAGACCGGGTCAGGTGCAGCCGGGGCAACGAGGCCCAAGCGGGGCTGCAGCCGGGGCGACGAGGCCCCAGCGGGGCTGCAGCCGGGGGCGACGAGGCCCAAGCAGGGCTCCAGCCGGGGGCGACGAGGCCCAAGCAGGGCTCCAGCCGGGGGCGACGAGGCCCAAGCAGGGCTCCAGCCGGGGCGACGAGGCCCAAGCAGGGCTCCAGCCGGGGGCGACGAGGCCCAAGCAGGGCTCCAGCCGGGGGCGACGAGGCCCAAGCAGGGCTCCAGCCGGGGGCGACGAGGCCCAAGCAGGGCTCCAGCCGGGGGCGACGAGGCCCAAGCAGGGCTCCAGCCGGGGGCGACGAGGCCCAAGCAGGGCTCCAGCCGGGGGCGACGAGGCCCAAGCAGGGCTCCAGCCGGGGCAACGAGGCCCAAGCAGGGCTGCAGCCGGGGCAACGAGGCCCAAGCAGGGCTCCAGCCGGGGCAACGATGCACAAGCAGGGCTCCAACCAGGTGCAGCCCAAAACCACTCACATACTGCGCTAGTGTCACATGCGTCCCTGTGGAAACGAGCAGTCCAAAATTTGCACCACAGGCCCCTCTCAGTAAGAGAGATTCTTATAAGGGGATCTTCACAGGGCGCGTTGGATCCATTTTGTATCGTTAAATTTGGCTGCTCCTTTGGCTCTCGGGGGCAGGGTCATGGATAGTCTCAAACAGAATATCAATTGCTCAACTTGACCAAATTAAATCTTGGTAACATTCATGGATAGAATCACCCCTAATCCTGACTTCATGTTAACATTTGAGTAGGGTTTTCCAGATTTAAAGGGGTTGTCCAGGTGATCATTTTATTTTTTTTTAAATAGGATACTGCAGCCCTGGGAAAATTTAAAACAAAAACCTTATACTCCCCTCTTCTCTCAGATCCAGCAACGCACCATCCTCGCCACACGTCAATCTTCTGTTGAACCAGGGCTTCACTGCTGCCGATTGGCTGGCGTTACCACTTGCAGCACTTACCTTTGACGTCAACCAATCAGTGGCTGCAGCGGTTGTGTTCTACTGGCTGAGCACTCCCCAACGGGGACATCAGCCAATCGGCAGTTGCAGAGGCGACGCCAGCTTCTTCAATAAAACAGGTCAGAAGATCTTGTTTCCCAGGTAAAGCCAAGCAACATGTGAAACGCGGCGTTCTGACCTACTTTAAAGGGGTTGTCTCACTACATTGATTCATCTCACCTCAGTCCTGTTTTCTTGGTTTCATTTTGAATTCAGGGACGTGTTTACTGGCTTCCACTAGGCTGCAGTAGTAGCCAGGTCTGTAGCTATAGCAACCAGCACTAGCAGCCTATCAGGAGAGATCAAACAGGTCTGTAGCTATAGCGACCTGAGGAGCTGATGCAGCCCATACAAGAGGGGAAATCTAGGAATAGGTAGGACACTTAATGGATAGTGACTTGTTTTTGTAAGATCTTTAACATAAAAAGCACTCCTTGTAGTGAGACAACCCCTTTAATCATCAACATTAGACAGACATTTTAGGCCTATCTTTTCAGGGAAATTCACTTTGGGGGCCGAGCACTACAAAGTCTTGGCAGCACAATTGTATAGCCCTAGTGTAACAGTGAGACAGGACTGATGCAGCAGCTGCCGGCGCCGTGTCTAGGAGACATCTGCATTTCCAGGCCGGTGTTGCAGCAGCCGCTCGGCTGATAATTACAGAGCATTGCTCATTATCAGCCACAACCTCTGCTCCAGCCTCGGCTGCTAATCCAGTGGCTGCGAAGACGACTCCTGCTGGATCTCTGATAACAGCTCCGGCAACTGAGCAAGGAGACAACGAGAACAAGTGTGAGGGCAGAACCAAGTCGGGAGTGCTGCAGCCCCCAAGCCCTCCTAGAGTTCCCCCTCCAAATAGGATTACACTCAGGGTGCTGCTCATGAGGCAACAGCGCAAAAATGCCCCCAAATCCCAAGTGTCCCTCCTCATCAGAAGCCTCTACACGCCATGACCTGCGGACCCCTGGACTTTGAGGGGATGTTTACACAGCTGGTTATCAGCGCTTAAAGGGAATGAGTCATCAAAAAATGACTTCTTGTTTAACTCACATTTTTATGTTAAACACATTTTGTAGGAATTTTTGGTTATGTTTTTTTTTTTTTTTCCAGATCACTTTCAGTATTTTTTTAAAAAAAATTCTTAACTCCTGCAGTTCTCACTTTGGCCACTAGGCCTATTAATAGTCTGACACTTCCTGTTCTGTTTAGAGAGCTTTTCAGCAGTCTGCTCATTATCAGCACAAAGAGGGTCAAACTGAAAGGAGACACCATTGTGTACAGATAACACAGAATCCACCAGTCACAAGAGGAGATGTCACAGCTCCCCCTCCCCTCCCTTCATAGTGAAAACTCTCCTATACAAGTCTATGGGACAGAATCTGTCTTAAGAATCCTATGTGCATGAAGCTGCTGTAAAGTATCTCTCTGACTGCTGTTAAAGCAGTGCAAGCAAGAATGTCTTCCCCACAATCATATATAGACGGCCGAATAGAGAAATCTACAATCAGGAAATAAAAACGACAGAGGAAAAGAATATGGATCAGGGGCTTGATTTAATAAGTTAAAAAAAAAAATTGTCGACATATTCCCTTTAACATTTCAGAGCAGAATCTGCTGATTCAGTGTGAATTTTAGATGCAGATTTAATGGTCAACGTAGATTGGATGCAGAACTCGGATACAGATGTCCGTCTCCATGTACCAGGCATCCTCAAACTGCGGCCCTCCAGCTGTTGGGAAACCACAACTCCCATCATGCATTTATATCATCTATAACAGTGGGAATGATGGGAGTTGTAGTTTCCCAACAGCTGCAGGGCCGCAGTTGGAGGACGTCTGCACCATGTGAGAATTCAGCGCTGAAAAGGCCTCAAGTATTGACAGGTCAGTGCTGGAAAAACTGCAGGGAATCAGCATCATGTGCGCTGTGACATGGATTTGTCATTGGAAACCATATGGAGCAGATTGCAGTCAGATTTGGAGAATGAAGCTGCGGCAGAATTGGCGTCCAAATCAAACGGATTTTGAATAATGAGGAGGTCGGCGCCGAGTGCGGCCGGAATCCACAGCCGAAACCCAAGTTAATTCAGTGCAGATTTTAGATGCAGATTTGACATTTTCTATACAGTTCTCTAAAGGGGTGTTCCAGCATTGCAAAAGGCATGTTCATCTGCCGTGGATAGATGAAGACTAGAATCATACTTCCTTCCTAGACCGGCTCATTCTGACGCAGAGGCCACCTCAATGATCCTGGCAGTAGCCGTGCACCTTCATCATTGATGTGACAGGTGCAGCCAATCACAGGGGCACAGTGGTCGCGTGAACATTGTGGCCTGTGATTGGCTACACCTGTCACGAAGTTGTTAAAGGGGTTGACTCACTACAATGATTCATCTCACCTCAGTCCTGTTTTCTTGGTTTCATTTTGAATTCAGGAGCGTGTTTACTGGCTGCACTAGGCTGCAGTAGAGCCAGGTCTGTAGCTATAGCAACCAGTGCTGGCAGCCTATCAGGAGAGAACTAACAGGTCTGTAGCTATAGCAACCTGAGGAGCTGATGCAGCCCATACAATAGGGAATATCTAGGAATAGATAGGACACTTTTAATGGACACAGTGCAAAGTGACACTTTTTATGAAAGATCTTTAACATAAAAAGCAATCCTTGTAGTGAGACAACCCCTTTAACATGCAGTATTACTGCCGGGACCACCAGCACAGCCGAGGGGAACCAAAAGGATCTAGAAAGAGTATGCTTTTTTTTTCCATGCCCCAACAGACAAACGAGCATTCTGAACTGCTCAAACACCCCTTCAGCGTATGTTCAAATAGCTGATTTTGGATGCTGAATATATACGAGGGGGGTGACTGCTAGTATTATAGTTGCATATAGATAAGCCGATACAAAGGAAGCCACTTATACAGTTACGTGTGGTGCACCATGCTGGCTTCCAGCCTATGACGCCACCACTATTCAATTTGGCGGGCTGCCCAGCACATTTCAGGTGTCCAACACAAAATGCCGACGGCCCTTGCTCCCCAATATTTATGGCAAAAAATTACATACTGGAACAATATCCAACAGGAGATGTTAGTTGACGTATTGGCCAAGATATGGAAGCCCGCAAACTACGTCAAGGCTCCTCATCGTCTTGCAAGTCCCTACAGCAGCCTTCCTGGCAGAAAAAAAACGGAAAAATGGGACATTATCTACTTAACACTGGGAGGAGAGGTTGGTCAGATGATACCCATCAGAACATGGCAGATTTCTTTCAACCACAAGGCCGTGCGTACAGCTCAATGGCTGGATAATAGACTAAACCCAGTAGGAGGCGCCACAAGCCCCAGCACTGACACTTCTATTGCCTCCTACTGGGAATAGGTTATTGCCAGCCATTGTATGGCCATGCGGTTGTGCGCAAAGGAAATCTGCCATGTTCTGATGGGTATCATCTGACCAACCTCTAGTACAGGGGTCCTCAAACTTTTTAGACCGGGGGCCAGTTCACGGTCCCTCAGACCATTGGAGGGCCGGAATATAGTTTTAAAAAAAAGTTTTACTTTGTGGGTCGATACAATTACAGTGATACCCAATTTATTATTGGCCCAGCAGACGTAGGTAGAATTAGGCCCCCCCCCCAGCAGACGTAGGTAGAATTAGGTGCCCCCCCCCAGCAGACGTAGGTAGAATTAGCCCCAGCGCGTAGTAGAATTAGGCCCCCCACAGGACGTAGGTAGATTAGGCCCCCCAGCAGCGTAGGTAGAATTGGCCCCCCAGCAGACGTAGTAGAATTACGGCCCCCCAGCAGGTCTGTAGGTAGAATTAGGCCCCCCAGCAGACGTAGGTAGAATTAGGCCCCCCAGCAGACGTAGGTAGAATTAGGCCCCCCCAGCAGACGTAGGTAGAATTAGGCCCCCCCAGCAGCGTAGGTAGAATTAGGCCCCCCCAGCAGACGTAGGTAGAATTAGGCCCCCCCAGCAGACGTAGGTAGAATTACGGCCCCCCAGCAGGCGTAGGTAGAATTACGGCCCCCCTGCAGACTTAGGTAGAATTAGGCCCCCCAGCAGACGTAGGTAGAATTAGGCCCCCCAGCAGACGTAGGTAGAATTACGGCACCCCAGCAGACATAGGTAGAATTAGGCCCCCCAGCAGACGTAGGTAGAATTAGGCCCCCCAGCAGACGTAGGTAGAATTAGGCCCCCCAGCAGACGTAGGTAGAATTAGGCCCCCCCAGCGGTCGTAGGTAGAATTAGGCCCCCCCGGCAGACGGTAGGTAGAATTAGGCCCCCCAGCAACGTAGGTAGAATTAGGCCCCCCCAGCAGACGTAGGTAGAATTAGGCCCCCCCAGCAGACGTAGGTAGAATTAGGCCCCCCAGCAGACGTAGGTAGAATTAGGCCCCCCCAGCAGATGTAGGTAGAATTAGGCCCCCCAGCAGACGTAGGTAGAATTAGGCCCCCCAGCAGACGTAGGTAGAATTAGGCCCCCCCAGCAGACGTAGGTAGAATTAGGCCCCCCCAGCAGACGTAGGTAGTATTAGGCCCCCCCAGCAGACGTAGGTAGAATTAGGCCCCCCAGCAGACGTAGGTAGAATTAGGCCCCCCCAGCAGACGTAGGTAGAATTAGGCCCCCAGCAGACGTAGGTAGAATTAGGCCCACCAGCAGACGTAGGTAGAATTAGGCCCCCCCAGCAGACGTAGGTAGAATTAGGGCCCCCCAGCAGACGTAGGTTGAATTAGGCCCCCCCAGCAGGTGTAGGTAGAATTAGGGCCCCCAGCAGGTGTAGGTAGAATTAGGCCCCCCCCCAGCAGGTGTAGGTAGAATTAGGTCCCCCAGCAGACGTAGGTAGAATTAGGCCCCCCCAGCAGGTGTAGGTAGAATTAGGCCCCACAGCAGGTGTAGGTAGAATTAGGCCCCCCAGCAGGTGTAGAGATAATTAAAAATAAAAAAGTGACATCACTCAGCTTACCTGGCTCCCCGCCGCTGTCGCTGCTCCCAGGCTTCTTTTTCGGGCTGACGCCGCCCGTGCTGTGGACTCTGAGGCGCATCCTTCCTGCGCCTCACCAGAGTACTCTGCAGGCGGAGAGACTCTGCTCTCCGCAGAAGCATCTGTCTGTATGTGCGTCTGGCGGATGCACATACAGTTAGTCCCGGCGCCGCTGCCATCACCGATCGCTAAGGTCCTAAGCCGGTACCTTAGTGATCGGTATCGACTTAGGACCCTAACGGTCGGCGGCGGCGGGTAGCGGCATCGGCGGGGACTACTGTGGGTGGGGTGGGGGGGGGGGGGGGACACTCTGCAGCGGACGGGAGGTGCTTGAGGACGGACATTTCCAATATATGGGAGGTGTCTGTGAGAGGCAGAGGGCGGACCTGTGCAATGTATACGCAGAATGTCCGCCCTCTGCCCTCACAGGACACCTCCCATATATTGTAATGTCCGCCTCAAGCACCTCCCGTCCGCTGCAGAGTGTCCGCCCCCCGAAGCTGGCCCTGCTGTCGCCTGGCTCGCAATGGCTTTCATATTACCTGTCACCGCCCACGGCACCTCCCATCATATGTGCTGTGGCCGGTGACAAGTGATGTGAGGCAGCGCGACAGCAGGGGCCAGCTTATAGAGCACACAGCAACTCAGAGGACCGCGGCTCTGCCGCTGCCACCACTGGTGCCGCAGGTGGCAGCGGCGGGCCGGATGCAGCCCGTGGGCCGTAGTTTGAGGACCCCTGCTCTAGTAGAAGAAAAAAAAAACGGTCAAATTCCTTTAAGACGACATTTGCTAATGGCCATGTTCACACGGCTTAAACTGGGACGTATTTCACCCCTTATTTCGCGCTGTACTGCGCTAAATCCGTCCCAGTCATTCCGGTAATCACAGCTCTCAGAGAACTATGGATTACGTACAACACGGTGAGCGGGGAGATAAGTGACATGACAATCACTAGCGGCGAATACGTGCCACTAGTAATGAATGTCTATGGGCCGGCGAGCTGCCGCACCCCCCACCCCCACCCCTCTCCCGCCCTGAACTCCGGCGTAATTACATCATGACCGTTTTGGACGCTCGGATTTTGGCGGGGGCATCCTAGAATGTGAGCGGCCCACCATGGAGACACTCCGGAGGGATGCCGCCCAGGTGACATGCTGTGTACAGGATACTGCAGACAAGATGGATGCAGCAACACAAAATGCCTTATGATGAATGAGCGCAGCGGAAAACCCTACAGAGACCATACTGTCAGCACATCAGATAATCCGCTCTGTGCTTCAAAGACGAAAGGCCGTCTACACAGCGCAGATATGAGCGGCCCTGCTGATAAAGCCTGCTCTTCAGTTGACAAGGATGACCCCCAACTTCTAAAATCAGGAAACCGGCCCTTTAAATCCTGGACGGGTGATGCCAGAAAGGGTTAATAAGTCCCAAAAGGCTCTGGAGGTTCCAGTTTAATGATCCGGAGACCCGAAGTCAGAACACAGAATATACTCAGTACCCAGATGCAGCAACAGTGAGGGTTAATGGTGCCGAGCACCGTCATCTATGGCATTGGCTTTAGGTCTGGCTTCACTAAGCAAACAGTCTATTATAGCCGAGGTCTGCTCCATACATTCAGACAGGGCAGTGTGACCCCTCTCCCAAGGCGATCAGGACCGTAACGAGGTGCTCTAAGTAAGCAGAGGCTGATGGGGGTCAATACTCCTGTAACTTATTATAAAGTTTGGTCGGATCATAATTGAGGCAGCTGAAGTCGGACGCAGTAAAACTGCCATTATGATAATAAAAAAGCCTGCCCCGCCACCCCCCACCCACCGCCCCTCACTGACTACTTTCTCCAGGACATGGTGGATTCGATTCCTGCAAAAGTTTGACAACAGTGCCCTCTAGTGGCAGGAGGAGGATGGCAGCCCAGGCCAGAGCCCATCGATTATACACTTGTGCCAAAATCGACCCGAGGAAAAGCAAATGTGCAATATTTAATCAGAACAAGGGCACGCGGCGGCAGCGGCACGCTCCCCTCCTCCGGCTCACCAACTGTATAGTCATCCTACATCTTACAATTTTATATATGGGCAGATGTAAAATATTTAAGCAGAAGGAACAAGGACAAGCGGCGGCACACTCACCCTCCAGACCAGCCCTGCGGCTCACCAACTGTATAGTCATCCTACATTATACATTGGGATTAATGGGCAAAGTGGAAATTTTAAATCAGAGGGACAAGGCACACTCACCGCTCCAACCAGCCTCCAGCTTGTGATTGCACAGATCCCATTATAATACTATGGAATATATGGGCCAAACCACATGTACTGCCCAAAGAGATGTTTCAGCTTTGACATCCAAGCCAATGGGGGCAAGGTGGCCCTCCATCAGTGGGATAGATCACCACATATGGGCAAGTTCTGCTCCAGAGTAAGGGAGAGTCAACCGCTCTCTAGGGGGTAAGATACGCTCCCCTAAGGAGGAAATAGAGAGGAAAAGAGGATCAAACCTGCTACCAAGAAGGCAAAGCAAAGGAGATCAACTGCTCCCCCAGAAGAGGGAGGAGAGGAAGGGAGGGACGTGTGCAGAGACCCTTAGGGCACGGCCTCTCGGTAGTTGTAAAACACACATGTCAAACTGCGGCCCTCCAGCTGTTGGGAAACTACAACTCCCATGATGCATTTATATAACCTATAACTGGGCATGATGGGAGTTGTATCCCAACAGCAGGAGGGCCGCAGTTTGACACCCCTGTTGTAAGGTCAGTCAGACTCTGCAGAATTCGGCTGCTATTTTATTTTCTGTGGTTTACGGATTTGGCCGCCTCCCTTAACCATTCAAGTGTACATCTCCCGCCCGAAAATGAACAGTTTACGGATTTGAAATCCGACCGTCAGAAAATCAGAGCTGTGTAGACTACAGCTCGGATTTTCTATTGAAGTCTATGGTGATGGTTGACAGGGTTTTCAAATCTGAAAACCCTTGCAGTGTAGACTTACCCTTACAGGAGGGGGTGGCATAAGCATTTTTTGATCAAAACATGTGAACTGAGAATCTCAAAGTTTTTTCATGTATTATAGATAGCATATATGCTTCTTTAGAGGTTTCCATGTATTTTATAGCCCTTTTAGCTAATGGTGTGCCACTGATATTGGAATGCGTGTATATGGCACCCAGGCTCACATTGTGTTTTTCAGAAATGTTTTTTTGTACAGAACTATACGTGGCATTTGGTATATATTGCTTTTAATTTATAGAGGGAGGCATGGATGCCTCCATTTTGGTCTCTTGCGCCCCGCCCACCTCCACAGGCGGTTATATCAGTGCAGTATGCTTGCAAGGTTGGCGCTTTTTGGGTTTTTTTTATTTTTTCTCTCTGGATTATGGAGGTCGGTTGACCCAATGAGAAGTCTGAATTTGGCTCTAGTGAGAGATAATAGAGTAGGACCACCCACCTTGAGATCCCGTTGTAAGCCGGGGGTGACATAAGCATTTTTTATCAAAACATGTGAACTAAGAATCTCAAAGTTTTTTTCATACCCTTACAAGAATCTCAGATCTCTCTGCACGTCCCCTTACATTTGGCGTTCTGTGGGATAAGCTGCTCCCGCCATGAGCTTCCAGACAGAAGACAGATTGACCGCGGATATATCTCACCATATGACACATCAGACCCCGCAAAGCAACAAAGATAGAATGAACAGAAAACAAACCAATGAGATGAACCCCGGGGAAACTCTGGGCGGCGCGGGGTCCTAGGCCATAGAAAGCGGGATGCCCTCTAGATCTGCGGCTCTGATAGACTCAGCGGCAACACTGTAAACCACTTAAAAATTTTTAATCCATTCATCAAAAACAAAGACTGTTTGCAGGAGGAGAAAAGGCCGTTTATCATCCTGTCACATCACACAGCGCCCTGTACTGCAGTTTGCTCGAGGTAAATTGATTTACTCTTGTTAGATCCCAAACAGATTTTTTTCTGCTTCTTTTTTCACATAAAAGAAATTTTTATCATCGTCTCCTTGGCTGCATTATTAACCCACAGTGTTACCATGGACAGACAGCAGCCAACCTCTGCGTGACAGATCGTGTCAATGACCATTCATTACATAGACTGGCAACATGTATGACCGACAGCAGCAGCTCGTGCTGTCCTCTGCAGCATATCAAAAGTGATGCTAAACCCTGTAACCTCAACTATAGACACAAACCATACAAAGCAGACGGGTGCGATGAGAGCAATGGCATTCAAATTCATTCCAAGACACAACCCCTTATATTGAAAGGGGTTCAGACCATGCAGTTTCATGCACAAACAGTCTGGTCTATTCAGGCTATGAGTGGTTCTATAACAGTGACTAGCATATTTAGCTTCTCTGTAAGGGTATGTTCACACGGCATAATTGTGGGGCGCATTTCGGGCATATTGAAGCACAAAAAACGAAATGCACCCCACAATTGCAGTAATTCGTAGCTCTCAGAGCTATGAATAACATCCGTCTCCCCCGCCGTACAATGCACACATATTGTACGCCAGGAGACAGAAGGGACATGTCACTTCTTTGCAGCGCACCGTGAATGATGAGAGAATGGGGCCAGTCCCCTGCGCTTTAGGCTATGTTCACACGGTGTCGTTGCGGGGATGTATTTCATCCACAATTACGCCGTGTGCTCTGGAGCGGGGGTGGCAGCCCGCCGGCCCCATAGACATTCATTATTCACGGCGCGTATACGCCGTGAATAGTTGACATGTCACTTCCCTCCCCACTCGGCGTATTGTCCGAGCGGGGTGAGGAGGCATAATCCATAGTTCTCTTTGAGAACTGTGGATTACCGTAATAATTGGGACGTATCTCGCCCCGTATTTAACGCAGTACAGTGCGAATTACGGGGCGAGATATGTCCCAATAATTGCCGTGTGAACATAGCCTTAGAAGTACGCATTGGCCAGCGCGTACTTCTAAAACGCCCGGTGTATAGCAGCGTGTACAGTACGTGCCGCAATTCGCCGTGTGAACATAGCCTAACTAGCGGAGATAGTATAAAGACCAGTGCAGGAGATTTAAACAAAGCTACAAGTGCTCCGAGAAGTGAAAACAATTGCTTATTTGTACAAGAGCTAATCTGATAAAAGATAAAATTAGTCTGCTGGAGTGATCTCTCCTGACCATGGTGACATGACTCCCTGCTCTAATCAGACAGCAGAGGTCGGGTAACTATAAAAACCTGTGTGCAGAGCAGATAAAAGCTCTTCTCTCAAGTAAAATCAAAAGAGCAATGTATTTAGAAAAAGTCTTCAATTACCTGTCCGTACATGCTGAAAGCTAATCTTTCTAATGAGAAAACCCTTTTAAAAAAGACCCTCTAAAATCTCAGCAATAGCTGCTAAAGCTGTGAGTAGCAACAGTCCGAACAAAAATATATAATTACTGCACATATATATTTTTACTCTTGTTTTAATGGATCCTCTCAAACGTCCTTGTGCAACGTCAATATCAGTCAGAGATACATAAGGGTCACAAATACAGCAATATAAATAGGATTAATACCTTCATCAAAGTCCACATCATCCTCCGTGTGCTGGGGGAACGGGAAGCAATTTGTTATTTCGAGGCGATCATCCACCACCAGGCCAAGCAGCACTCCCTGCACCACTTCACTTCCATGTCCTTCCTCCTGATAGTGCTTGATGATCTTCAACACCACCTACAGGGAGAGGGATAAGAGTCATGTTACATTCACATGATACACTTGCAATACTTCATGTCCTTCCACTAATTTACACGATTTAAAGTGATGTTCAATGAGCGCTTCAGGTCGGCTCAAACTAGATATGAGCCAACCATGTTCTAGAATGAGGGCAGTGCTTGCCCAATATATCTCCATGGGGGTTCTGAATATAGCCAAGCAATTGTTCTTGGCTATAGTTTGAACACTCAAATGGTATCAAAGCAGACAGGACTGTGTATTTTTTAAAAATCTTTTACTAAGTGCACTAAAAAAGGGAGAACACAATCAAATTACATAACTAGCTAGAAAAAAAAATCCTTAAAACCAAAGATGGGGTTAGCTATATGGGGGGGGCAGAAGGATGCCTATAGTAGCCCTTCCACATCTATTAAACCCTATCCTAAGATTACAGGGCCATCGCCCCAATAAGGGCGGTCCTGTTGGGAACCTTACCCTATAGTATACCTTACCCTTATTAGTTAGACGTTGGAACACTAACTTCTTTAGAATAAGGGTAAGGTTCCTGACAGGACCGCCCTTATTGGGGCGATAGCCCTGTAATCTTAGGATAGGGTTTAATAGATGTGGCAGGGCTACTATAGGCATCCTTCTGGCCCCCCCATATAGCTAATCCCATCTTTGATTTTAAGGATTTTTTTCTAGCTAGCTAGCTATGCAATTTGATTTTGTTCTCCCTTTTTTTAGTGTACTTAAAGTTTAAAAAAAAAAAAATACACAGTCCTGTCTGCTTTGGCATTCTTAATTTTCTGTGCATCTCTGGGATTCGTGTGTACACTAGTTTCCCATATCTTCTTGCGTGTATTGTTGAACACTCAAATGGGGAGGACGGACACAAGCTTTGCCTTCCTCATTCTGTAACATGGTCGGCTCGTAGCTAGCTTAAGTGCTGAAAACATTCGTTGGAACATGGGCAAGTGAAATCATCCATGACAAGTTGTCACTGCTCATCTGCAGTAGCAGCGATGGGTGGCAGTGCCCGAGCTTCAGCTCCATCACCTATTCCTAAATGGAAAGGAGATTTATATTCACAGAAAAATTCACGGCCATTAAAATATACCTTTCAATCGAAAACGTTTAAGATGTATAGGAACATAACAGTAGCCCTACAAAAATCCCCACCAAAAATAAACCCTACCTAGAAAGGGCAATCGCCCCGCAAAGGGCGGCCCCGTAGAGGAACCTGCCTCCTTCCAGAGACCCTTATAGTCCCTACAAATGACCATGCTACGATAGGTTAAAGGGGTTTTGCCACGAAGTAAAATTGACGTGGGAAGTCTGTAAATTAAATAAACATTTTCACCATTCATCATTATTAAAAATTCTGCACCGTTTTTGTTTTAGCTGCTCCTTTAGTGATCCACAGTGCACAGCTCATCTCCAAGGGATACGACCAGGGATAAGAGCTCCTCTCTCCTGGTCGCACATGCTCAGACATCACCTCTCCGGCAGCTACTGAGTGTTCAAACCCCAGGTGCTGTCATTCTACTCCTGTCCTCTGTGCTCCTTAGTAATTAGTCAAATAAATAAAAAAAGAAACCTCAATCAGGTCTGTGCATTGATAAAGAGAAATAAAATCCACAGGTTTGGTTCCTGCAGGGATTTGAACTGAGGACAAAGTAAAGCGAAATATCCAATATGCAAAATTGTGACTATATAAAATATCAAAAAGTTTTAGTGTAATATCATTAAAAACAGTAGCATGAGTAAGGGCTTGTGATTGTCGTAGCCCCAAACACGTTAGCGTTCAGTACTCCGATTAGATTTGTTAATAATGGTGAGTGCCTTTTGCTACTGTTTTTAATGATATTACAAATTTACAATAAAACTGATATTTTATATAGCCACAATTTTGCGTGCTGGATGCTGTAAACTTGGGACTGCATTTCCGTGCACTGCATTTTTTTCAAGGGTTCTTAAGGATGGCTTCTATCACGATGTTGTATTTGAACCAAGGACCCTTGTGCCTGGAGGCAAAAGTTTTACCTCTGAGCTACAATGTAGCTACTTACAGCTCTAGACAAACAGACCTTTCTTTGACTAGAGAGAGGAAAGGCCTGGTGATGTCATCCTCCTGGGTCACATGATATGCAATTCAAACAAATCACACACGCCTCCTGAGCACACAGAGCTGGATGCAGGAGGTATGAAAGGAGATCGTGGCAAAACCCCTTTAATGAACATAAATTATGCTGGCTAATTGGCACCACAAAAATTCTAATTCACAGCAAAATTAACAATATATGAAAGTGAACCAAATATACTAACTCAATGGCAACAAATATTCATAGACACGGATACAACGCTGCATTGATGCCACAGCAGGTCCCACTTAGGAGGTATGTAATAGAGAACACTGAAAGGAGTCATGACACTCAATGGCGCAGAAGGAGGTAGCCGCAATCTGGTAGAGTAAAATGAGAACAGGCAGGGTCAGAGTTCAGACCCCTCTTGCCATTTTTGCCAGGGGCGCCATAGCCACTTTATCCTGTTCTAGCTTTACTGGCCAACCACTGAAATGAACACCTCTCTATGTAATGCATGAGACGCCAGAACCAGGCGGGCACAAGCTCACCTACGATGAACCTGAACGGTGGATCCTGCATAATCCTCCTCCCAAAAGGGCTTCGTTTTTCTTTAAAGGGAATGTGTCAGCAGAAAATAAATAAAGTCCCATTTTTATGTTAAACACATTTTTAAGGAATTTTTCATATCACTTTCAATATTTTGTAATAATTCTTAAGTCCTGCAGTCTTCACTTTGGCCACTAGGCCTTGTTTGCACTGCTTTAACAGCAGTCAGAGAGATGCTTTACAGTAGCTTCATGCACATAGGAGCCTTAAGACTGACTCAGTCCCATTCACTTCTATAGGACAGTTTTCTAGCCATGCTCTGTGACCTGGGAAGAAATCACTTTGCAGGGAGATGAAAGGGTGACCTGTGACATCTCCTCTTGTGATTGGTGAATCCTGTGTTATCTATTCACACTGGTGTCTTTCAGTTTGACCCTGCTTGTGTTAAAGGGGTTTTGCCACAATGTAATGTTGACGTGGGATCCTCCAAAATGGGTAATCACTTTTCTAAATATATGATTACAAAAAGTCAAGCCTCAGAGAGCTACAGCTTTCTTTACAAGCCCTTAGTTACTTAAAAGTTTACATTAGACACTACCAAGAGCTGATCTGGCCGCACTTGCGTGTTTGCACTTCTTATCTGATGACAGGGAACATAAAGGCGCTTGCAAGGGGTTGGGGAGAAATGTGCAGTGTATGAGGCTGTCTGTTGTATAGAGAATCCACTAGCTGTAATGTAATTATCTTGGTTAACATTGCAGACGCTCCCTTGTTTACCCACTCTGCTCGGGCCCCCTCTCTTTCCCCCCCTGCAGCAGTTCATGACACCGCATGATTTGTTTATCTTCTGTCCTGAGCAGATAATAGATAAGCAAGTCACTTCATGGCAAAACCCTTTTAAATAATGAGCAGACAACTGAGAATCTCTCTACAGAACAGGAAGTGTCAGACTATTATTAGGCCTAGTGGCCAAAGTGAAAACTGCAGGACTTAAGAATTCTTAAATATGGAAAATTAAAAAGAAAAAAACAAAAATTCTTAAAAATGTGTGGAACATAAAAATGTGAGTTAAATAAGTCATTTTTGATGACACATTCCCTTTAATGCAAAAAGCAGAGAATGTGAGTAGGAAAACCTAGGTGCAGCTGAGTCCCTACTAGAGCAGCAGCGGTTCCTGTAAATTTCCTACATTATAACACACACACAGATAAAGCTGCAAAAAAACATAACAGCAACACCCAAAAAAAAGTAAATTTTTGGTTGTGTTCTTTACTGTGCATTGAAACAGGATGGAAACCTCATAACCCAAGTGGTATCAGCCCGGGGCTTCAGATAAAGCAGTCAATGTCAGCCGCCTCTAGCAATTACCAGAAACAGGGGCCAGATACAGACACAAGGGCGAGAAATCATGGCCTCAAACAAGTTACGAGAGAGTAAGTGATGGGTATTGTGTCAGCCGGCACCCAGAAACAAGTGGCCTCATCCATCTGAGCGAGTCACGCAAGAAGAGGCGTCAGCGCTAACAAAGCACTATTGATTCCCATGTCTGTGGTGCACATGCCATGATAATGGATTTCCATTCGGCTTGGGCAGAAGAGCGCTCTGTGTCACGATCCCAGGACTGGCTGTGCACATATATTACAGGTTTATATGAACTGCGGCAGGAGCGGCCTTGGAGAAGATAATGGACAATTCTGCTCGGTCAGCTTTCTATGTCCCAGAGAACGGACAGAACAGCACGACGCGAGGCAGTCTATTCCCTGGAATAATACATATTGTTCAGCCGTTCCGGAATATCTGGACAACCAATATGACCGCCATTATGAACAGGGAAGGTGCCCAACCTTCTCAAGATATGACCGCCATTACGGCTTGCACAGAGATGGTGCCCAACCTTCTCAAAATATGACCGCCGGTATGGCTCGCACAGAGATGGTGCCCAATCTTCTCAAAATATGACCGCCGGTAGGGCTCTCACAGAGATGGTACCCAATCTTCTTACTATAGGACCGCCATTATGGCTTGTACAGAGATGGTACGCAACCTTCTCAAGATATGACCACCATTACAGCTTCTACAAAGATGGTGCCCAACCTTCTCAAAATGTGACCACCATTATGAACAGGGATGGTACCCAACCTTCTCAAACTATAACCACCATTATAGCTTGTACAGAGATGGTGCCCAATCTTCTCAAAATATGACCACTACTACAGCTTGCACAGAGATGGTACCCAACCTTCTGAAAATCTGACCGCTATTACGGCTTGCACAGAGATGATGTCCATCCTTCTCAAAATATGACCACCATTACGGCATGAACAGAGATTGTACCCAAACATCTCAAAATATCGCCTGTAGCAGGAGCGGCGCGGCCTTGGAGAAGATAATGGACAATTCTGCTCTGTCAGCTTTCCACGTTCCAGAGAACAGACAGAGCAACACAACTCAAGGCAGTTTTTTCCCTGGAATAATATATATAGTTCCGCCAATCCGAAATATCTGGACAACCAATAGGATGGCCATTATCAGAGATGGTACCCAACCTTATCAAGATATGACCGCCATTACTGCTTGAACAGAGATGGTGCCCAATCTTCTCAAAATTGGACCACCATTATGAACAGGGATGATGCCCAACCTTCAAGATCTGACCACCATTAGGAACAGGGTTGGTGCCCAACCTTCTCAAGATATGACCAGCATTACAGCTTGCACAGAGATGGTGCCCAACCTCCTCAAAATATGACCGCCAGTACGGCTTGCACATGGATGGTGCCCAACCTCCTCAAAATATGACCGCCAGTACGGCTTGCACAGAGACTGTCACCAAGCGTCCTAAAAGAAGCACAGAAGACTGCAACACAAGGCTTCCATGACTATTTCAATGGCCTTACCTAGAATTTGGATGGAAGATGCTGCACTTCCAACATTTGACCACTAATCTATTACAGATCAATGGGTGATTATGTAACGCACGGCTGAAACAAGACTCAGGACTTTTGTGCTCAGGTTAAACTCAAGGGATGTTCCCATCTTAGACACTTATGACACCTATTACTCTGTTTCACAGAGCCTGCTCTTCACTGGCAGCTTCAGGCTCCCACTTCCTGTTCAGGCTGTGGATGGTTCTGCAACAGTGACTGACATTACTACAGTGTCATTGGTGATGAAAAGGCGTACATTGAAAAAAAAAAAAAAACAAGACTATAGCGCTCAAAAGGGTTAAAGTTTGTCAGTAAGAAATGACAAGCTCATCTGCTACAGATGAGACACAGCAGGGAGTGAAGCCACCATTCTGGCCGGGGCTGCTTGAGATGAGAAAGGAGGTCGGTAACTTAGGTAGGCTTGTGTATAAGCAGGCAAGAAGAATTGCTCAAAATTAAGCAAAATCAGAACAGCATGTATGATAATGGTATATATCTAATTTTGATCAGCTTTAAACTTATAGGCAAAGTGGAGAATACCCCTAAGAGCGAGCAACTGAAAGCCTCTGGGCAGAGGTCACTATTCTGTTCAATGGAAAGCATGACCCACTCAAAACTGTGAATTGAGACTTTAGGTGGCCCATTTTTACAATAGGTGTGGGTCTCCTATAACACCCCTGTAAGGGCACTTTCATATATAAAAAAAATTGCATATTGAACCATGGGCCATCTAATCTGTATCAGCAAAGAGCTTAAATTGGCTACATACTTTAGATGTCGGGTAACAACTGTTCTTTTCAACACCTTCATAGCTCTAAGAGGAGGTGAGGAAAGCAAGTTTCTCCATGAAGGTGCATGGAGACTTACAGGCCAAGCACGGCCCCTTAAAGGGGTTGTCTCGCTACATTGATTCATCTCACCTCAGTCCTGTTTTCTTGGTTTCATTTTGAATTCAGGGGCGTGTTTACTGGCTTCCACTAGGCTGCAGTAGAAGCCAGGTCTGTAGCTATAGCAACCAGTGCTGGCAGCCTATCAGGAGAGATCACACTGGTCTGTAGATATAGCCACCTGAGGAGCTGATGCAGCCCATACATATCGAGGAATAGGTAGGACACATGTTGCAAAGTGACTTGTTTTTGCAAGATCTTTAACATAAAAAACAATCCTTGTAGTGAGACAACCCCTTTAAACCAGTCCAGAATTCAAAGCAGCGCTAAAGACAAGAGGTCTGGATCTCTAGTGTCACCTATAGGAGGCAATATCCTTTACCCTTCAAGAATGGTTCTAACCTTGCACATTTCTGACATATGGATAGACTATGCCATCAACGTGTGGTAGGTGCGGGTCATTTATCACCACTCGGTACATGGCTGAATTCAAAACAAATGAGCTGTATTCACATTTATGACTTTTCATTAAAGCTTTGTTAAAGGAGAGTGGCCCCGGCATGCAAGAGCTTACTATCTACGATGGAGAAGGTGAGGACGGAAAGGTTTGTATTATGGAGTAGTGGCAGCAGGGTTATCATTGATTATAAGGAGATATCTTGGATGTGGTTGTGTGAGGAGCTGATATGGAGAGAGAAAGACATCCCCTGAGGAACAGAGTTGGCATGGGGGGGGGGGGTACTCAGTTTCTGCAAAAGTAATCCCTACCCCAATAGGCCATAACATGATTTTTCAGGGCTTCCGAAATGGGCTTGAAATATAAGCCCTACTCCAAAAATAAGCCCTAGTTACACAGCAGGGAATGCTGATCAGCTGCACACCACATGAGCATAGTATGAGTAAGGGCTAGTGTTTGCCTGAAACGCGTAAGCTGTTCTTATAATAACTTGAAGCTTTATTGTAGAATGTAAGACTCCACAGAAAACAAAGGACTGGATCTTTTCGACGCTCTTCCAGGACCAGTTAATGTGCTACAGATTGTTGTACATGGAAAAGATAATCAGATGAATCAGGCTGAGATCGAGGCATTTTGCAGAGTCGGAGTCATAAAAGGGACCGACTCAGACTCCCAAAATAAAAAAAGTTGTCCAGTTAGTTCGATAGCAAAAAGCAAGAGAATTGGTCCGACCATAGCTACTGCTCCATTATCTTCAGCCTCATCACATGAGATGTAAATTGATGACATGGAGCAGGCAAAGCGCTGCCCCAGGGGAAAAGATTCTGCTCCAGGGCAAACAGATTTCAACAAAATTTTTCACCTGCTTTCAAAGTAGCAGCAGAGATCAACCATTCATCAAAACTGACTGTGGCTGAGGTGATTCCTTTATACCCCAACATTGTTAGAGATGTTGCCCCTGTGGTCACCGTTTTGCCCCAGAGTTAGTGTAGAGAGGCTGTTCTCTAGCCTGGAAATAAGATATCAGAATGTGAGGTCATATATGCAGGATCTGATGGAGGCAATGACTATTTCTCAAACAAATTCAGAGACTCCACAAATGTTCCTGCAGTGTTTTGCATATTATACCTTTTTTGGTGTTCTAAAAGTCATATCCAATAAATATATTTTTTACACTGCAGCACAAGGGTAACAATGTTATAAACTTTTGAGACTTTTCAGGTCACATATCACCCCACTCACAATACTACAGCTTTGTACATGATGCTCCGTAATTTAATACAGTCATCTTACCTAAATCATACAATAATTTGACTTAGCAAGTATTTACATCTGTTTAGTTCTCAATTCTTTCCTGTAACTGCATGTTACTTTCTGCACGCAAAAATCAAATGTTAATTTTTTATTATTGTTAGTATTTGGGAAATCCACCTTTTTGGCTTTCAATACTGCCTGAATCCTTCTGGGCTCTGGATCAGATTCAAGCAGGTCTTAACCAAAATCTGATCCCAGGTCTTTTCTACACATTCCCAATGATGGTGCAGACTGGACTTGGATACAAATACAGCTTTTTCTTCAACTCTACTCACAAGTGTTCAAAACATTGTTACCCTTTTGCTTGTCAGTGTCTGTTCTACCTAAATAGCTTGATTATTGTATCATAAGGTGATAAAAAGCCGGATGTTACCATTTTACTACAGTAAAGTTATCACTTAAACATGCGCCATGTATGAGGGATTCAGGAGTCGGATTCAGGAGTCGGATTCAGGAGTCGGATTCAGGAGTCGGATTCAGGAGTCGTGATTCAGGAGTCGGATTCAGGAGTCGGATTCAGGAGTCGATTCAGGAGTCGGATTCAGGAGTCGGATTCAGGAGTCGGATTCAGGAGTCGGATTCAGGAGTCGGATTCAGGAGTCGGATTCAGGAGTCGGATTCAGGAGTCGGATTCAGGAGTCGGATTCAGGAGTCGGATTCAGGAGTCGGATTCAGGAGTCGGATTCAGGAGTCGGATTCAGGAGTCGGATTCAGGAGTCGGATTCAGGAGTCGGAGGTTTGGGAAATTGAGGAGTCTGAATCGGGGCTTTGGCTTGCCGACTCCACAGCCCTGGATGGAATTCAGGGCTTCAAGATGATACCTTATGATTACCGGTATATGGGAATACATTTGTGTTTTTTTGTCCAAGAATAAATGTGTAATACTTGTTCTTGGGGAAAAAACATAAGACCCGGCCCGAAAAACCCGAGCTGTTTATTGGGAGAATTTTATTTATTTTTTTTCCGGAAAAACAGGTTATCGGTAGATTAAGGCAGAGAAGTATGGAGGAGATAGGTTATGGAGAGCCTTGTAGGACGTGGTAAGTAACGTGAACTGGATATGCTGGGTAATGGGAAGCCAGTGAGGGGATTGGCAGAGGGGAGAAGTAGAGGAAAAGTGAAGAGAGGTGGATCAGCCGTCAGCAGAGTGGAAGATGGGTTGAAGGTGAGCAAGCGATGTTGCAGTAGTCTAGGTGGGAGATGAGGGGGATGGACCAGCATTTTTGCAGAGTCAAATAAGGAGTAAATCTGCTAAATACTTTTCAGGTGAGGGGAGCACAAAGTGGTAAGTGCTTGGATGTGAAGTTTGAAATAAAGGGAAGAGTCAAAGGTTATTCCAAGAGAGCAGACTTGTGACACTGGGGAAAGCGTAGATCCATTGAATGATAAACAAATAGGGGCAGACTGGGATATGGGGAGGGGAGGGTGTGAACGTTGTGTTCTCATTACAGAGTTTGAAAAAAAAAAAGGGGGGGGGGGCGGGACACCAATATATATGATACATTATGGGATCCGGAAAAGTAGAGTAAGCAGGGCCAGATGTAGATCTGAGGATCCGTCAAGGCTGGCAATGTCAGTGGACGCTTGGACCGGAGCCGTAGGTGCATTTATCATGGCAGCTCCGTCACCGACTTCGCTCTCTGTCCGATACTTCAGTATCATCAGCAGAGCCATTAAAGGGGTTGTCTCACTACATTGATTCATCTTACCTCAGTTCTGTTTTCCTGGTTTCATTTTGAATTCAGGTGTGTTTACTGGCTTCTACTAGGCTGCAGTAGAAGCCAGGTCTGTAGCTATAGCAACCAGTGCTGGCAGTCTATCAGGAGAGATCGAACAGGCCTATAGCTATAGCGACCTGAGGAACTGATTCAACCCATACAGGAGGGGATATCTAGGAATAGGTAGGACACTGTTAATGGACACATACTGCAAAGTGACTTGTTTTTGCGAGATCTTTAACATAAAACGCAGCAATCCTTGTAGTGAGACAACCCCTTTAAATCCACAGGATCTGGTTCTACTTGTGCATGTGAGGTTCACAGCGAATAGGTCTCTATGGTAACAAATTCTCAGAAATAGAGGGAAAAAGCACATTTAGTAATAGACAATGTGTTAACCGTGCAGGTAAAAGGCTTTTTCCTCAGACTATTCCCTGTAATGTATGTATGATTTGCTATTGTATCCCCCCGATTTCGGCGCGGTCCCTTTCTTTGTGGCTGGCGGCCCCGGCTGCTCGTGTTCCTCCGCAGCCTTCCAATCAGTGTCACCTCTGCCCCGCACATCAGTCTTAGGAGCCCACGCTTTATGCATTTCTCTTCTCTGAAACAGCTGGATTTCGGCAGCCGCAAATGTGATGAGGGAACATTAAATCTAGAAACGGCTTCTCCCATTGTCATCCTGCGGGGAGATGCGGCTTTTAACTTCCAGCCATTGTGCTGCCTGCGTTACCAGGTCCCCCGTCGGGCGGCTCCGTCTTTGTTTGCGGTTTGTTAAGGATTGCGATGCCCTGCGAGAGCCGTGACGCACTCCGGGGCAAGAAGTGCTGCCCCCCCGTCAGCAGCAGGAGCGGCCACTCAATGTAACTGCAGAATAAACAGGCTGCGCTGGAGTTTTTAACGTTCCTGCTTGCTGGGAGGGAATCGAAATTTTGGGATCGTGGCCACATCACGGCTGCACCCACCTTCCCACTAGTTCACCCCCACACACCTATGTGTTGAGCAGTGGCTGAAAACTGTAAAGACAATTATTTTATAACCTGCTGCACTTAGCAGCTTTTTAAAGGGATTTTGCCACAAAGCCACATCATGTCTGGTTTATCCAGCTTCAGCTTTCATGCTCAAAAGGGAGTCTTGTTTGAACTGCACATCATGTGACGCAGCAGACTGACATCACCATGCCTTTCTCCAGTGTGCTCACTCTAGTCAAACAAAGGCCCGTTTTTGTAAAGAGCTGTGAGTAGCTACAATGTAGATGACTGGTTAGCACTTCTGCCTTTCAGTATAGGAGTTCCTATTTAAATCAATATAAAAAGGTTGCCAGTCTGTTTACAGACGGCTTTCAAATCCGAAAACCATCTGTAAAACCAACTGAAAACCAGTGCCGTGGGGACAAGCCTTAAAGGGGTTGTCTCGCTACAATGATTGGGTTTTAATTTAAAGATCTTTAAAAAACAAGCAGCTTTGCAATATATGTTCATTACAAATGTTCTACTGATTTTGAGCTAGCCCTGTTAGTATTACTACATCAGCTTCTCAAATCTCTATAGTAGCCGACCTGTTAATCCTTATCTTACTGGCTGTCAGGTCTGAATGACTCATCACCTTTGAAGACAGGTCAGAGCAGAGAGCCCCTCCCACACAGAATGCTTCTGTAGTGGAAGGAGGGGGAGGAGGACTCTGGCGTCTGTGTCCTGGATAACCCTGTGTGTCCCTGCTTCCTCCTGCTCTCTACACAGATAGATGTGACAGCAGTGACCCTGTCTGTTACTATAATCATGATATGTCTTTGGAACTGTGACTATACTAATACTATACAGATCAGGCATGTGAATACTTTATGTTCTCCTGTATTAGTGAGACATTCTGAGTATAGTAACACTGCCCTTGTTGTTGCTGGAGATGTGGAGACTTGTAAGCTAAGCAGGGGATATAGGAACACTTGCATCCTCTCTGCTCTATTAGCACACCACTTCACACTCATAGATCAGCCCTCTCCTGCAACAGACCTAGGCAGACACACACAGGGGGAACTCTGAGAGCAAACCCCCTCCCCCCCCCCCTGTATAGAAGTTACGTAGCTGCCTGTGTGCTGATGGGAGGGGGGAGAGGGAGCAGAACAGACAGACCAAGAAGCACGCCCCTCAGTTCAACTTACCAGGGACACTGACAGGCTGAAAGCTCGTAATGAGACAACTCCTTTAAGGCAGAGATGTATTGGAGGTAGGGAGATGTTCGCTTCTGGGTTGCAAAACCTTACACCTCTCCATGAGTATTGCAGCTGCTGTACGGTTTCTTTTTTGTACCGGGGAAGATGAAGACGCCAGGAGCTGCACATCTCCAAGTATGCAATGCAGCAGTGTGACAATCCCCGATTTCTTAACTCTATAGTAACGTGTAATTTTGCAAATGAATCCTACAATCCCAAAAAAACACACTGAATAAAGCCCTGCATGTGAGTAACGAAGTCCTGATGTAACAGACCGTACCCGGTGAGTTATAGATACACACAGACAGTCCCTGACTCACATCCGTCTCCTAGTCACAAAGCTAGACCTATGGGACGTGGCTGAATCACACCGAGTCACGTCCCATAAACATGCCAGAACGTCGCTAGCCCTGCTCTGTCCACCATGTCTACTGGCAGAAACAGCACAGCAGCTCTTTTCTTCTTTCTTCTGGCCTTGCGCTTGGAACCTCCATCTTCAGGCCGGCACAATAGCTCTTCCTTACGCCACTTGTCCTGCGCTGTCGACCCCAGCACAGCAAGTGCTCACTGCTCCAATGTAAAGTACTGTACTCTATCAGCACCCATACAATTAGTAAGTGTGACATGCTGGCACTTGTAGTTCCATAGCTACTAGCTGCTGTGGAACACGGAACAAGTGCCAGCATGCCACATTTACTAATTGTATGGGTGCTGATAGAGTACAGTACTTTACATTGGAGCAGTGAGAAGGCACATGACACAAAGTAAGGTGAAATCTAGATTCTAAACAGGGGTACAGAGACAAATGTAAAAAACGTTTCCTGCACTATCCAAAACTAAAAACAATTATATATATTTTTTTTTACTGGCACTGCATTAAATAGATACCTGTTCTGACCTCCATACAAATGCAACTTAAAGGGGTTTTGCCTCGATCTCATTTCATACCTACTGTATCCAGCACTTCAGCTCTGTGTGCTCAGAAGTGGGCGTGTGTGATTTGTTTGAATTGCATATCATGTGACCCAGCAGGATGACATCACCATGCATTTCCTCCCTCTGGCCAAAGAAAGGTCTGTTTATGTACAAAGCTGTGGGTAGCTCAGATGTAAAGTTTTTACCTCACAGAACAAGGGTCCTAGGTTCAAATCCCTGCAGGATTTTATTTCTCTATCAATGCACAGACCTCATGGAGATCTTTTTTTTCCTTTATTTGCACTGTTTGACTAATTACTAAGGAGCACAGAGGAGGGGAGTAGAATGACAGCACCTGGGGTTTGAACACTCAGTAGCTGCCTGAGAGGAGAGGTGATGTCTGAGCATGTGCGACAAGGACTGAGGAGCTCTCAGCCCTGGTCGTATCCCCTGGAGACGAGCTGTAAACTAAAGGAGCAGCTAAGACAAAAACGGTCCAGAATTTTTAATACTGATGGTGACAATGGTTATTTAGTTTGCAAGTTTCCAACGTCAATTTTACTTCGTGGCAAAACTCCTTTAAGAAATAACCTGAAGTCCCTATCCTGTTAGTAACCCAGGGAATGCATGTAGAGGGTAGAGATATGATATAATATATATATTGCTTTATTTATATATTATATATAGACGTTATATATGCTAAATATATTAAAGACCCTATATTTTCCACACACTATATATATATATATATATATATATATATATATATATATATACTATATATATATATATAATATTTATATATATATATTATATATATATACATATACATACACACACACACACACACACACACCACACACATACATATATATATATATACACATATACACACATACATACATATATGCACACACACACACACACAATTGACTCTACATAAGATGCAATATAGGACGTTAACCTAAGTCAGGTTACCCCACCGGTAATGGCGAAAACTTTGGCGCTTCCGAATCAGACACTTGACAACGACTTTAAATCCAATGCTGCCTCAACAATGTTCTGTCACAACGAAGCTGTACTCTGTGGAATAATTAAGTTGAATTTTCCACATTAATTGATGATTTTTTTGCAAAGTTCAGGAGAATATCATCCAAAAATACAGGCCTAGAAGTGTGTGGGCAATGCCAGCGCAATGCAGAAAACCAAACCCTCTAGAGAAAGCAAGTAAGAAGAAGTAAAGTAAAAGTCAGTGTAGCGACACACAGTCATTGCCAAATGGGCAGGCTAGGCCTGGTGTGGAGAGTGAGTTAATTAAGCTAATCACCACCATTTGGTCCAATGAGCCGACACAAAGCCAGACCCAGGAGCAGCTGTTATCGCCGCTTACGCTCAAGTGAGACTTCACGCGTCGCCCCCAGATCTTCAAACCTGAATTCTCTCGAATTGGGCAAAGGAAACGCAAGTCACCATGCGATGCGAGTGCCGGCCTCAGGAGCCTCAATCTACCTCGGAGTATGTGAACGTTTCAGAAGCATTCTTTAATTATCCAATTACGCTTAATTACAGGAGGAACACAAAGGAGTCCTGAGGGTGCTTAGAGGGTTGAGGGCTTTGGAAAACTAGAGCTACGAGTTACATGATATGAAAGTCTAAACATATTCTCCGCTGAGCAAAGAAGAGCTGACAAAACGATGGTAGGCCTCCAAGTGTGGGCAGCGCCCCCTTCATCCAAGAGCAGCAAACTGCGGTCAGCTGCCCAAACCAGAGGTGGAGAACATACTCTAGATGTCACAAGCTTCAACCACTCCAGAAGCTTTTTCGACAGCAAGAGGTAAAGGGGATCACACACATCAGGGTCGGTCCATAAAGTGAATTTTCAACATCGATTCAGCACAGATTTTAGATGCAGATTTCCAGTTCTAGCTGTGGACTTAAAAGGGTTTTATCACTACACGCTTCCGCAGACTTGAGCCGTTTCTATCTGTTACAGCTTCAAATCCAGGGGCGGCTCTTCTCCCAGCAGGTGTGTCTTCCCTCACTGAAGATTGGTGACATCTTGATTGAGCATAGGATGGGTATGGATGTCACAGCTATACATCATTCTACAATGGTTCTCATGTCTGCAGAGCTGTCACCTGCATCCCATGCTGCACAAGCTCCTTGTAACCAGAATACCTGCATTGTGCAAACGGTTATACATACAGCCTGAACTGATGAAACAAATGTGAGAAATGCACTCTGCCCCCCTTCATCTGTTATCAGGCAGGAGGTAGAGCAAACTGTATAATACTGTGTTATATGGGTGGGGGGAGTAGTCTATAAGGCTGTGCTATATGGTGGGAGAGTGAATCTAGCAGCTAGAGATTCAATAATTGCCCAGATCCTTTACATAGAGTCATCACTGGGAGATGAGAACAGAGAGGAGCCGAGAAAGCCTTATTATACACACACAGCCATCCTAGGCAGTTCATTTTACTTTCATTTTCCACAGCTCAAAGGGGAGTAAGCAGAGTGCAGGCAGCCAATCACAGTGCAGGGGGCGTGTCCAAACAGTGAAAGAAATATCAGTCAGCCAATCACAGAAAGGAGGGGGGGTCCCCATCCACCTGCTGCAGAAATAGCTATGGATGCATAGATTAGCTCATATCTACTATACTAAGTGACGTGATGCAAAAAAAGTGCTTATTTTTACTGTCTCCATCATTTGAGATATGATCTTTGTAGCGAGAAAACCCCTTTAATATTGCATTTAGAGACAGATTTTTCAGTGTGAGCATTCTGTGGGCAGATTCACCTCTAGATTTTTTTACCCCCAGTGGCAGGGGAAAAAAAAAAAAAAAAAAAATCAGCAGCGTCTCTATCGAGACGCTCATCATCCATTGCAAACAATTTGATGTGGATTTCAGTCAGATTTGGACATGAATTCTGATGTGAATTAAGTGCAAAATCTGCCGCAGAATCGGCTTCCAATTTAGTTGTATGAACATATCCAAAGACAGAAGGTTGATGTTGGACAAGCATAGCAATTATCCGTCTGGTTTAGTTGTATCTATCATCAGCCAGTCCCATGATCCGCACAGGATGAATGACACCAAACAAAGGCCGGAGCAGCCATCTGGGAACGCTCGTTCAAGAAGACATCGTTCTCGGACAAGAGAGGTTTAATGAAATAAAAATCATTTGTCCAACTTGTAGACAGATCACTGCGATTGCTTCCCAGTCGGCTAAACCCATCTTTCATTGTTACAGGGTTATCCCTGCTGGAGACTCTGGTGGCAGAATAGTAGGATGGGCCATCAAAGTCTGATAGACGAGGGTCCCATCTCTGGGAGCCGCACCTGTTTCAGGAACCGGCGACTGGAAGCATCAGCACAGAGTGAAGAGCCGGTCACACTCTCCATTCTGTTCTATGGTGGTCCCAAACACAACACCCACCAGTACTCAGAACTCCCACAGAACAGAATGGAGAGCCAGGCTCCATTCAGAGCCAACACTTTCATTCCAGAGACTTCGCTCTTGGGCAGATCAATAGGCTCTGCCATCAATGTGGGAACACGCCTGTAAATCTCACCCGATTGTTCCTTAATATCATTCAAATCGCCAATTTTTATTAACTTTAGTCTAAGTTGTATGTGCCGTAAAGTGAGTATATACCTAGAAAGAGGATCTGCAGCCATTACCGACAGGTCTATTGGTGAATACCAGTACCCCCCATGAAACAACAAATCTGGAGCATCTTTCCTTAGATCTCCATGTTGTGTAGCTGCCCTTTTACTCCGCCTTACTTACATACCAATCTGTCAACTGGGTGTTACCAACAGGCATGTGTCCGTACACAGTGACACTTTCAAATCTATAAGGGCAGTCCATGTGGGCAGCGGTACACCCCTTAAGAACTGGAACAGTAACGCCCATCTGACAGATTCAGTAATACACTTCAAGCAGCAATAACAGACGGACAGCACAACACAGAAGTTTAGATTCTCCAAATCTGTTATACAGGGAACACAAGGACCGAGTATAAGACATCAGGAGAAGCCACAGGTCCTTTTCACTAGCTGTGGCCAAAAAACATCCAGCAAACCTCTATTCTTACAGATGCCACACAATGCTAGGCTGACATTGCGGACCCCAGGTCGTACAACCAAAATCATTTTCCCACATTCAACACTAACAAAGTCGCGCAACAGCAAGTCGTGGAGGAAGGTTTTCGGATTGTCCAACTTATATCACGTAAAAAAAGTTACTCTGAAGTCCTAACCTGGCTGAGCGGAAGGAGCGAGTGCGCGGCGCCCCCCTAACGTGCCTTTGGGGGTGCGGAAGCGGCACTTCCGCGGGGCCCCCTAACGTGCCGGTGGCTGTGCGGAAGGAGCGCGTGCGCGGCGCCCCCTAACCTGCCTATGGCTGAGCGGAAGGAGCGAGTGCGCGGCGCCCCCTAACCTGCCTATGGCTGAGCGTATGGAGCGAGTGCGTGGCCCCCCTTACCTGCCTATGGCTGAGCGGAAGGAGCGAGTGCGCGGCGCCCCCTAACCTGCCTATGGCTGAGCGGAAGGAGCGAGTGCGCGGCGCCCCCTAACCTGCCTATGGCTGAGCGGAAGGAGCGAGTGCGCGGCGCCCCTAACCTGCCTATTGCTGAGCGGAAGGAGCGAGTGCGCGCGCCCCCCTAACCTCCTATGGCTGAGCGGAAGGAGCGAGTGCGCGGCGCCCCCTAACCTGCCTATGGCTGAGCGGAAGGAGCGAGTGCGCGGCGCCCCCTAACCTGCCTATGGCTGAGCGGAAGGAGCGAGTGCGCGGCGCCCCCTAACCTGCCTATGGCTGAGCGGAAGGAGCGAGTGCGCGGCGCCCCCTAACCTGCCTATGGCTGAGCGGAAAGGAGCGAGTGCGCGGCGCCCCCTAACCTGCCTATGGCTGAGCGGAAGGAGCGAGTGCGCGGCGCCCCCTAACCTGCCTATGGATGAGCGGAAGGAGCGAGTGCGCGGCGCCCCCAAACCTGCCTATGGATGAGCGGAAGGAGCGAGTGCGCGGCGAACCCAAACCTGACTATGGATGAGGAAGGGGGCGAGTCTGGCGCGGCCCCCCTAACCTGCCTATGGATGAGCGGAAGTAGCGAGTGCGCGGCGCCCCCTAACCTGCCTATGGATGAGCGGAAGAAGCGAGTGCGCGGCGCCCCCTAACCTGCCTATGGATGAGCGGAAGAAGCGAGTGCGCGGCGCCAGCCGCTTCCTAAGGATGAGCGGAAGGAGTGAGTGGTGCCAGCCTTCTTAAAGGGGTTGTCTCGCTACAAAGATCAGCTTACAACATGTAGGGAACACTAAATGAAGACGTTTTCCAAATATATTGCGCTGTTCATTTTCTTTTGTTAAGGAGCTACAAGTGATTTTATCACCTTCTATGCTCTCTCTGGTTCCCCAAGTGACCAACCTGTGTACTCCTCCCCCCCCCAGCAGCACAGAACCCTGGACAGAGAGCTTGTTTGTTATCTGATCTTTCAGACAAAAGACAGACATTACGTCTGTTTACTTTAAATCAGAAGCTTCCCTGGTCCCGACAGCAGGAGATTTATCTAATTAGCAGATGTCTGAATACACGGAGCTCATATGCTAATTACAGACAGCTTGACCAGGAAGTGACAGAGCAAAGCAGCATTATTTCATTCATACATCCTATGAAACATTGAGATGAGACAACCCCTTTAAGGATGGGCGGCTCCAGCCTTCCTAAGGATGAGCGGAAGAAGTCACACAAGAGGACAATTCAGGCACTTCATATTCCATATCTTCCCTCTAATCGGTTTATCCATTGTTTTCACACAAGTTTCTGGTGGAAAGTAAAAACAGAAGAAGAACTCTGGCTGAAAACCAGCTTCATTCCAGCCCCGCAGCTTCTCCCGCCGATGACGCCACGTTGGTCAGTCATGTAACCCCGCACCCAATCCATAGTCTCTTCGTTTTAACGCCACCTGACCACTGAGGCCAGGGACCGAATGCGGCGTCACATGACCAACAAACATAGGCTTCAAAGGTGAAAGAATGGAAAATTCCGTTAATTTTGAGGGAAATATTCCAAGTGTTCTGGAAACTTTCTGGTGTAAAGGCATGAAATCCCATTAACTGGAAAAAAAAAAATAAATGGTCTCAATGCAAGACAGTCTTGTGATGAGATGCAACTGGAAAATAGCAAGCGCTCCATGTGCACAGCCGAAAATGGCTCTGAAGTCTGTGTCACGCGCCGTTTCCTAGTCTTACTACAACCTGCACCACAGAGCGGACGGATAGGATTAACCCCCGGAGAGCCAGCACCATCCGACACCAATTGTGGCTCCATAGCTCTTGCAGCAGCTGGAGGGTTAAAGACCGAAAGCGACGCTCAGAAATAAAGACCAGGACAGAGCTAGCAGCCATTTTATTCCCGACTGTCAAACCGGTGGTTGTAATTCTTATAAAAGGCTGCGCTATTCCCCATCAAGCACGCTCAAGGACAGCAGCAAACAGTTTTTACAGTCTGGAAGCTACCAGGCCAATCAATCACATTTTACACTATGATGGTAAGTGCAGAACTTAACCAGGGATGAAGCCTTTCAGAGGCGGCAGCTTCCATGAGCGGCAGTATTAATATCTGCCTGGAAAAAAAGAAAGAAAAAACAGCCAGAGGCGAGCGGCTGCCATCTTGTTAATAAAAGCAGGAAAATAAAAAGGAGGTTAATGCACAAACAACAACAATGATCGTTCTGCGTCTAAACAGCGGCGAGCTATTTATACTGTAATAAATCTGTACATAAAGTAACTGCAAATACAGGATATGGGTCCGGAGGTGAAGCCTATAATATACTCAACACCAACGAGCTTACAGGAGCCAATCACCTCCCCAGTAACACAGGACAAGGGCTCAGATGAGCAGCATAAATTACAGAGAACAACGAGTAGGCTTTCAATGGAGTGACCAATGCCAGGCAGCTGCTGCCAAGGCAAAGAAAACCACAGGCTGCATGAAGAGACACGGATACTCAAGACAGGGCATCGTTTGGCTGCTACACAAATCACTGGTGAGGCCACATTTGGAATATGGTTTACAGTTTTGTGCACCAGTGCATAAGGAGGACACAGCTGAGCTAAAGCGGGTGCAGAGGAGGGCGACCGAACTGGTTAGGGGAATGGGAGATTGCAGCACCAAGACCGGTGATTAAACTTAGGGTTATTCAGCTTGGAAATCCTATATATCACAGAGCTCAGCTTATCTCCTCTATCACATAACCCTACATATCAGAGCTCAGCTTCCCTCTCCATCATATCCTGCTCTCAGATAGGGCAAAATAAACCATCTGACAGGTTCACTTTAAAACCAAAACAATCCAGGTGACACCTCGTTCAAGTGGAGAGTGAAAGGGGTTTTCTCGCTACAAAGATCATCTCTCTAATGATGGTGACAGTAAAAATAAGCACTTTTGTAATTGGTTTGCATTACCTAAGTAATGGTTTGCTTTTCTGTGCATCATTAGCTATTTATTGCAGTTGCTAGTTGGAACACGACCCCGTTTCTGTGTTTGGCTGGCTGACATGTCATTCAGCCTGTTTGGACACACCCCCTGTGCTGTGATTGGCTGCATGCACACTGTTTACACTCCCCACTGAGCTGTGGAAACTAAGTGCCCGAGAGGGCTGCTGGCTCTATACTCATCTCCCAGCTCTAATGTGAACAATCTGGGCAATTGCTGTTTAACTCATAGCTCCTTTCATATAACACAGTCTTATGTCCTGTGTTCCCTCCATATAACTGTTTTATATCCTGTGCTCCCTCCATATAACGGTTTTATAGCCGTGCTCCCTACATATAACAAAGTCATACAGCCTCCTGCCTGATAACAGAAGGGGAAGGGGGGCAGTGTGCATTCCTCACATGTTTTTCATCAGTTCAGGCTGTGTGTATGACTGTTTATAGCAATGATGGGGTTACAAGGAGCTTGTGGAACCTGAAAGCTCTGCAGACACCCGAGAACACTGCAGGAGGCTGCAGAGCTGTCCTCTCCAGACATCCTTCCCCTTCCACTGCTAACACAGAATGATGATGTCACAGCTCTTCAGTGACAGGTCTCCTGGCAGGAGAGAGAGCCTGCTGAGAGAAGAGACTCGCCCCTGGATTTGAAATTGAATCTCATAGAATTAGCTTAAGAGCCCGAAAACTTCAAACGATAAAACCCCTTTAAGGTCAATGATGCAAAATCTCCCGTTTTAAGTTAGGACCAGCTCAACCTCAGGAGGACCAGGAAGAAGACCTCAGTGACCTGATCTTTGAGCTTTATTGACAGGTCCTACATTGGGATATCCCCATTGACATGAGCTGGGCCACTAATTGTGCTGTCAGACAAGCTTTGAATTTGGAAACTTTTCTTTACTGAATAAACCAAACGTGATGCATCATAAAGAAGATCTCTTCAGGTTTTACTGTCTCGGGGAAGTGAAGGATAACGGTGTGTAACTCAGAGATGGCAGCATGAAGTATCTGGCAGCTCCAGATTTCAATCAAGAGAGGCTAACACCGGAAACCTTATCTGCCTCATGGAGGGTTGATAAGGACGATAATAAGCGAAGCGTAGAACAAGAATGAGAGGGATGGAGGCGGGAGGCTGCGCCCGGCGCGCTGGCATTATAGCATCTGGGAAATGATCCTGACCTTTATCTCCTCTCACCCAGCACTGTGCCGAGTGCCAGGAAATGTCACACTCACTACATAGGAAATTGCAACTATTAAAGAGAGCTGGTGGTCAGCGTGCGGCTAAACGACGCGCGCCGGCGGATCGCACCATGCGGCTCCTCCCGGCACCCTGTAATCACTGCAGCTGGTGCGAGTGACACACAGCCGGCTGACCACCGGCCATCACATTCAATTAGCGAGGCACGGCCGCCCCTCATCTACACCCTGCCTGGGAGGTTCGTCATTAAAGGCCACATATCCTCAGCCTGCAGAACGGATGGAGGGAAGGTGAGAAGATCTGCAAGTACAAATCACTTTCCCACATCGTCTCTGCAAGAAGAGATGGAGCAAAAGTTATACCACGTCAGAAGCATTCGGTTTTGCACAGGGTCTCTCTATACTGGCCGTATATACTACAGCTCGCCAATTTACATGGCAAGAATGGTTATGGCAGGGACGGCAGACAACCCACAAAATCCAGCAAAAATCCCACAGGTCAGATTCTACTTCGGCAGATGCTTTATCCCCCTCCCTGAATTATTGTGCCCTTAACGGAGATGTGCATTTTAATTGACTTCATGTCTTGTACTGCTCTTACATGCATTGGTGAGGCACATGCAACGATTGGTGGTCTATAGCACCTCTCTACAAAACAGTGCAATACTACATGTCCTGTACTGCTCTTACATGTATTAGTGAGGTGCATGCAGCTATTGGCGGTCTATAGCACCTCTCTACAGTACATTGAGGTACTACATGTCCTGTACTGCTCTTACATGTATTAGTGAGGTGCATGCAGTGATTGGCGGTCTATAGCGCCTCTCTACAGTGCAGTGCGGTACTACATGTCCTGTACTGCTCTTACATGTATTAGTGAGGTGCATGCAGTGATTGTTGGTCTATAGCACCTCTCTACAGTACAGTGCAGTACTACATGTCCTGTACTGCTCTTACATGTATTAGTGAGGTGCATGCAGCTATTGGCGGTCTATAGCACCTCTACATTTCCTGTACTGCTCTTACATGTGCCAAGATGAACTGCTCATTTTGCCTCTCATAGTGGAGGTCGACCTATGATGTCAATTACAGGCCTCTCATCTTTTTAAGTGGGAGAACTTGCACAATTGGCGGCTGACTAAATTTGTTTCCTCACTGTATAGCTCGGCTTTTAATACACCTTCTATAACATCTATTTAGCTGATGTACCCGAGTCTTTTTTTACAACCTTGTCAACTATCAAGTCCAACTTACAACCTCCTATGTTGATCCTGAAGGAAAAAACCCTTTACCAAGCAGATGTCAATAGTCCCATACATGGGAGAAAACTCCTTCCTGACTTCATATATGGCATTCAGCATAAGCCCCTGGATGGACGCTCCAGCTACAGACTCTCTGGTTTCTCTCATGGGTCATCTCCGATAGCTTCATGAGCTTTGTGTGCATCTCTTGCACAGATCAGGTGTGATGCGGTTCTTTACATACTGGGAGAATGCATCTTCCTAACACATGTAACTCCTTCAGTGTTGGAGCTGAAAGCTGGACTGCGCTGCGGGACGGTGGTGCACCTGTAACAAAATCTGTGGTGGAAAAATCCCCCCACATATCAGGCTACAGCCACACGGCAAGTGCAAAGTGCCGGTCGGATTCAGTTTAAAGGGGTTTTGCCACAATCTCATTTCATACCTCCTTCATCCAGCTCTTCAGCTCTGTGTGCTCAGAAGAGGGCATGTGTGATTTGTTTGAATTACGTATCATGTGACACAGCAGGATGACATCACCAGGCCTTTCCTCTCTCTAGTCAAAGAAAGTCTGTTTATATAAAGCATTGTGAGTAGCTGAGAGGTAAAACTTTTGGCTCCAAGCACAAGTGTCCTTAGTTCAAATCCCTGCAGAAACCAAACCTGTGATTTTTTTCCTCTTTATCAATGCACAGACCTCATTGAGGTTTCTTTTATTTGCACTGTTTGACTAATTACTAAGGAGTACAGAGAATGGGAGTAGAATGACAGCAGGTGTTTGAACACTCAGTAGCTGCCTGAGAGGAGAGGTGATATCTGAGCATGTGCGACCAGGACTGAAGAGCTCTCAGCCCTGGTCGTATCCCCTGGAGACGAGCTGTAAACAATGGATCACTAAAGGAGCAGCTAAAACAAAAACAGTGCAGAATTTTTAATATTGATAAATGGTGAAAATGATTGTTATTTAATTTACAAACTTCCCACGTCAATTTTACTTCGTGGCAAAACCCCTTTAAGAATCTGGTCGGTATATGATCATCTTTTCAATGGTTTTGGGGGACGGTTCTGTCCACGGTTTGCAGATTCATCCATCCCCTTTAACCACTGACTAGCACACTTTCTGCCCGAGAACCTGATGGAAAAGTGTGCATGTTCTGAGTTTTTTGGAGCACCTCTGGTGTGGAAATCCATCCGGCTGAAAATCCGCACAGTGTAGACTACTGAACGAATTTCCTATAAAAGTCTATGGGGATGAGTGCTCAGTTTTCAAATTATTTCCAAATCCCATGAAAAAACCATGGCGTGTAGACTTCACATACTGAACAACAACAACCATATGCATTTCAAGCTAATTGCCGTGGTCTGGCTGCGAGTACTGGTAATGGTTTTATATTCACCTGTACCTGCAGCAAAAGCACAGCACTTGGCAGTAACTCAGTTACCATGGTGCAGCCCCATCCCAATATCTATATTTACACCGTTCAGTAATTCTATTAAATGCAGCATGTCCTCAAAACACACTGAACACCCTGCTTTGCCAGAAGAAGAATACATCAATTCCCTATAACTCCCCTGCAACATCTGGTCCAGACAGAAAATTGTACAAAAAAAAAAAAAACCCAAAAAACAAACAAACAAAAAAAAAAAAAAAAAAAAAAAACACAATAACGCCCCTAACTGCATTTTACAAGCAGCAGCATCACCTTTGGCAATTTCATCACTACAATTGCTGCTGGCAGAACGGACGGAGAGTAACAGCTCCGCAAAAGGACGAAAATTGGATGGACAGCTTGGCCCGGCTTCCAGTCGTTCCCATTGATCTGTATGACAAGCCGATTCTCCATCCATCTGCTGCAGCGAGCCGGCTCCGGAGCGCACGGCCTTACAATGATGCTGGAGCTGGGTCAGAGATCGCCAAATACTTACACTGCGCTCTAAGGGGGGCAACCGACAAGGTGAGGCAGACAGCTGTGTAAGTGCAGAGCAATGGCTGGAGGGCGGCGACGAATGCTCCAAGTGCTTGCGAGCGGATACAGTTCCCAATGGTGATTAGAATTAGTGCTCCCTCTGTACAATGGCCTCAGGATACAATACTTTCTAATACTTACAGTGTAGACTTAGTCCTACAATGCACCACATCTATCAGTACCGATATCAGATGTCTTGGTTTACAGCTACTAAATGTGCCAAAAAGTTTGTCGCACGGGGTCTTGTTTTAAGCCACGCCCCTTGTACCAGATGAGGCGCAGCAGTGTCTAGAAGCTTTCGAAAACAAATTTTAACAAAACTGTCTTAATAAATGGACCTCGGTAGTCTCACCATACAATGGTCTTTTTGTGACACTATCTTGAAACCACATTCTCCATACAATGATTGGGGGTCTAGTAGCACCTCTCTACAGTACAGTGTGGTACTACATGTCCTGTACTGCTCTTACATGTATTAGTTAGGTGCATGCAGTGATTGATGGTCTAGTATCCCCTCTCTACAGTACAGTACTACATGTCCTGTACTGCTCTTACATGTATTAGTGAGGTGCATGCAGTGATTGGTGGTCTATAGCGCCTCTCTACAGTACAGTGCGGTACTACATGTCCTGTACTGCTCTTACATGTATTAGTGAGGTGCATGCAGTGATTGGCGGTCTATAGCGCCTCTCTACAGTACAGTACTACATGTCCTGTACTGCTCTTACATGTATTAGTGAGGTGCATGCAGTGATTGGCGGTCTATAGCGGCTCTCTACAGTACAGTACTACATGTTCTGTACTTCTCTTACATGTATAAGTGTAATGCATGCAGTGATTGGCGGTCTAGTAGCACCTCTATACAGTACTACATGTCCTGACTGCTCTTACATGTATTAGTGCAGTGCATGCAGTGATTGGTGGTCTATAGCACTTCTCTACAGTGCAGTGCAGTACTTCATGTCCTGTACTGCTCTTACATGTATTAGTGAGGTGCATGCAGTGATTGCTGGTCTATAGCGCCTCTCTACAGTACAGTGCGGTGCTACATGTCCTGTACTGCTCTTACATGATTTGTAAGGTGCATGCAGTGATTGGCAATCTAGGAGGACCTCTACAGTACAGTGCAGTATTGTATGTGTGAACGCCGATACTCGTTTCTAATAAAAAGCAATGTAAAAATTAAACACTGCTATTTATTCGATGTGTTTGGGTCTGTTTAGGGTCCAACAAACTCGTATTGACAAGTGTATGTTACATAGAGTAAAACACACCGTGTGAACATACCTTAACAAGCTTTGTTTAGACAAGGAACACCCTTTTTGTCACAAAAGCCTTTCATGCCTGGCTTATCCGGTTTCAGCTTTCAGTATGTATGATTTTTTTGAACTGCTTATGTGACCCAGCAGGCTGTAGCCGAGTGGTTAGCCCTTCTGCCTTCCAACATAGGGGTCCTATGTTCAAATCCCTGCAGGAGCCAAGCATGTGGATTTTTTCTGTCTCAATGCACATACCTGACTGTGGTTTCCCCCTCCCCCCCTTTTTTATTTGCACTGTGACTAATTACTAAGGAGTACAGAGGACAGGGGTAGAAAGACAAGACCTGGGGTTAAATATTTGATCAGCAGTGAAAGGAGAGGAGAGTCTGAGCATGTGCGGCCAGGACTGCGAAGCGCTCATTACCGGTCATAACTCATGGAGACTAGCTGTGCACTATGAACCACTAACATAGCAGCTAAAATAAAAATGGTACAGATTTTTTAATAATGATGAATGGATAAAATGTTCATTTAATTTGCAAGATTTCCACATTTCATTTTACTTTGTGGCAAAACCCCTTTAACTACACCAGACTGCAGTGATTGAATGATAAATCGCCTGCTTTCCTGTGTGCGTGAACCCAAAGCGAGCAAATTCATCAGAAAACCTGCAAAATTGGTTCAAATCTATTAAAATTGCCCTACAAAGATGAGCGTCCATGACAAGCCAACACGTCGCATTAGCTACACCTCCTGCTATAGGTATTTTATCACCCACAGATGGTTTCCTCCGGCGACTGCACACGATCCCAGCCAGAAATACACAGCTGGCCTTGGTGCATTTTCCCCGGCGTCCTACACCAGACTGTTGTATTTGTTAACTTTACAGCCCTTTTAACAGAAGCGCCACGTTTTGTGCTGATTAAATCTGATTTTTTATGGGCCTGTTGAAACGGCAGAGATAGTACCACAGTCAGCACTTTTACGACGCTGTAACTCCATTTTATCCAGTAATATTTTAGCTCTGAATGAGTATTGCAATCTGCCGTGCAACAAGGAGCCGGAGACAGGAGGAAAAATGATCAGTGCTGCATCCTTGTAGGATAAGACGGGGATTGTTTTCTGGCGAGATGCAATCTATAATCCTCCCTCCTGACATGCACAATGATCACACGCACATGAGCAACGCTAGACAGCGAGGAGAAGCGGCGCAGGCGGCCAGCTGTCGCAGCATGGCCATTATCGGGGCGGCCTGTGCTCACAGCTGACCATACGCGGCTGTAATTTCACAGAGCTGCTGCGTGCATCGTTTAAAACGGGTTTCAAATGAGGTTAGGAAAAAAAAAAAAAAAAAGTACTCATTACCGAAACAGCACCACTCACCTCTCATGGCGCGGTCTGGTATTGCAGATTCAATTGAAAGCAGGCCATGGAAAAGAGGGATGCTATCTTGGTTAGGGATGTTCATACGGCGTAATTGCTTAGGGGGAAAAGGGGTATTTTGGAAAGTAACTGCGCTACAATACACCCGAAATGCGCCCCGCAATTACGGTAATTCATACCTCTCCGAGAGCCATGGATTATGCCCATCTTCCCATACACACGTATTGTATGCCAGGAGAAAGAATGGACATGTCACTTCCTCCCGGCTTTTACACGCCGTGGATAATAGACGTGAATGGGCCCGGCGTCCATGCGCTTTAGGAGCGCGGCACAGGCCACACAACACTTCTAGAGCATCTTTAATGGCATGTTCACCGGGCTTATTTTGCTGCATATTTGAGCACGCATTTCACCACGTATTGCACTTTAAACACGGCGAAATGTGCGCAGCAATTACGGTAATTCATAGCTCTCATACAGCGCTATGAATTACGCCTCGTCTCAGCGTGGAATTTCAGTGAGGACATGACCCAGCCCGACCGAGGTGGATTTCAGCTTTAGGCACTTTATTAAAACTCGTGTAAAAATCGGCAGCGTCTGAACGGCAACATTTTACATAGGGTACAGTGCAAAACACTAAACACTCTGTTTGGTTGCTGAATCCATGTCCAGAATCAGCATCCAGACCCATCGTGTGAACACACCCTTATACCTGTGTTATGCAGTTTCAGTTATTCCTTCCAGAAATCCATTAGCAATCTGCCAGCTGGGTGTTACCAACCGGATTGGGAAGTGAAGGTGGGTGGGGTTGTTCCTAGATAGCCTGATATTGTCCAATCAGGGCCGACCCTGTGCAGAGGGAAACACTCCTTTGACAAGTGGAATCTTAAGGCCGTGTTCACACGGCTTATTCCTGACGGATTTGTGCGCCGTATTGAGCGCACAAATCCGCCGTGAATAAGGGGCGTGGCCGGAGCGCGGCGGGGGCACGCTTTCCGGCCCCATAGACTATGCATGTGTTTACGGCGCGTCCGCGCTGTAAATAATGTGCATGTCACCATCTCCCCGCGGCGGATTTCCAAACGGGGAAAGGACGACGGATTCACACTGTTCTCTATGAGAGCAAGTGGATTACCGTAATGCCTCCGACGGAAATTTGGCGCCGTATTGAAGCGCAAATCCGGGCGGAATAATGGGTTTCCAATCCGTCGGCAATAGCCGATGTGAACGGGGCCTAACACCCATCTGACAGATTCAGTAATGTGTTTCTAGAGAGAACAGAGAAACAGCACAACAGAATCTGGAGGGGTGCAAAAAAAGGATTAAAGGGGCTGTCCACTTAAAAATGTTTGTTACTATAATAGAAGCCATTTATAATTATTAATTAAAAAAAAAAAAAAGAAGTTATACTCACCTGTCCCCTCACTGCGGTTCGAGCACTGTGCCGTCCTCACCAAGCACTGGTCTTCAGTTTTATTACTTCCTCTTCTTCCACACGAGAATATCACTGCTGCAGCAGTTGTGCGACACCACCTGACTTCAGTCGGGCAACTCACTTCTAACAGTGGCAGATGACCGCTGCAGGGAATCAGCGGCTGCTTTGGTGACATTCGTGTCTAGAAGAAAGAAGAGAACTAAAGCCCAGCTGGCGGCGGCGGCCGTGCACACTGGAAAGGAGGGAAAAAGTTGCTTTATTATAATTTTACATGGGTCCTATTATATAATTTAAAAAAAAAAAAAAAGTAGGTGGACAATCCCTTTAAGGGGCCCCAAGCGCCTCAGCATCAACAGTGAATGTGGCCAAGGGCTCCAGTACTTTTAGGAACCTAAATCACAAAATTCTCTCTTTTCTGACATCTATGTCTCACAAAGATGTGAGGTTTATTAGGAGATGCTAAATGGGCACAGGAAGAAAAAAAAATTAAACCAAAAGGGAAAAAAAACAACCCAGGACCATCCGCTGACGAGGCTGCAATTTGCCGCTCAGTGCATCTGTAAATCCAGAGCTTCCCCAGTAAACGATTTGGTGAGATGGGAGATTGCGCTGCTCTCACCCCAGGCCTTTGTAATGTGTCCCATCTTCTCAGATTCACTTCCATCAGTGCGGCGTGTGACAGAGCAGTACAGCTCTACCCTGCAGCGTCTCGGCGGCGGCTCTGGCTGCGCACGGCAGCGGCTTCCATCCTGATACTTGAGCCCGTCACAGCACATAAGTTATGAGTGTGGCCCAGGCAGCGAGACAGCAGCAAGTAAGGAGCCGCTTAATTCCATCCCGGAGGAGGCTGGAGCTGCACGGCCATTACCAGCTGGGAACATGGGAGATTTTAGGCACAACTGAAAATCTGGCTTTGTGCAAATCACATGAGGCCCTTCTGCCAGAGCAGGAAACGCTCCTCCCGGGCTTCAAATCTGCAATTTAACAGCACAGACCGAGGCACGTAGTGTTCAGGAGGACCTATGGCCTGAGCGAGGCGACCTATTCTAAATATATTTAAAGGGGTGTTCCACCATAGACTTCTATAGCATACTGATAGGTTAGGACATCAAAGTTGGATAAGTGCACGGTGGGACCTGGCCCTAGAAAGTCACAGAGCAGAATGGAGAGCCGGTCCTGCTTGTGCACAGCTCTTCATCCTGTTCTATGGGACTTCTGAACACACTGCTCTCCTTACTCAAAACTCCTATAGAACTGAACGGAGAGTCTCTAAACGTAACTAACTTTAGGGTGCTCTTTCCCGAGAGAGGCGCGGGTTCCACAGCATTATTTTCCAGTTATCAAAACAATGGACACCAAGAGGGAAACTCAATGAAGTCAATGGTGTCTGTTAGATGCTTTTGGTGTCGCCATGTAACAGATCCGGCGCCAACTTACATCAGAGGCGCCAAATGGAACCGCCGACGCGGAGGTGAACCGAGCCCGCGACCGGTGTCACACACAGCACTGACGCATTGGCTGCGGCTTACTGACCTCCACAGCTTAGAGGCTACGTGCAGAAATATCTATGTACATAGTCTCCCTCATAGCTCAACACTTGGTAGTATACATGGATTGAATTCTCTGCGTGCTTACTGCAGCTCTATAGCAGCCGTCTGATGACAGGAGGCGCAGCGGTTGTGTCGGGACACACAAGAAGCAGCTCTCCGTAGAGCCCAGGAGATCAGGTGGCCAGAGGTTACGCTTATTGCAGGGCAGCCTTTAGAGCCACGCTCCATAGGTCCTTGCCCGAGGCTTTCAATGTGAGCTAGGAAGCGAGGTGCACATAGACTGAGGATGGGAGTGAGGAAGATAGACAAAGTACAGCAAAGGATGCTGGGGCTTGTAGTACAGGGTAAAGGGAAAGCGCTTTGCTGCTGTGAAGATAGGTTGCATGCGGAACAAAAAAAGCACAATTTTCCCCCATTAAACATCACATGGCGATAAAGACTCAGGTAAGCCATTTCAGATTGGTTTTTAAGCTTTTCTGGGCAGCCCCTTGGACATCTAAGGGGAAGTTCACACGGCACGTTGGAGCCGGTTTTGGATCCGTTTTCAGGTGCGTTTGGATCCGTTTTTCGGACCCTAAATGCATCTAACAATGTGCAGGGTGATTAACGTTGCTTTCAATGTAAAACACGCATCAGACGAGTGATCGCCGATGCGCGTCTCATTGCGTCTTTGTGATGCGCGTTTTCGATACGTTGAAAGAACCGACGTGACAATTGTTGATCCGTTTGATGCAGCAATCATCCTATTTAAAACTACAGGGTGCGATCCTGCTGCAGCCAAAACGCATCCAACCACGCAGTTTTTTTTTTACGCAGCGCTTTTATATGCATTTTTCGGATCCAGTTAATTCCCCATTTTTTCTGAATCCAATTCCGGGTTTGGCTCAAATCTTCACAAAACTGCTGATCCTGAGCATAAACCATCAATATCTGATCAGTGGGGGTCGGATTAACGTCTTCTTCCGTTTTGCAGATAAGACGCACGCACGCACCGTCTCAGCCGTGTCACAATGCAATACCGTTTCATCGCAATGGAGACCGCAGCCCCAATATTTTAGACCAATTGCAGCACAACGCAGTCTCCCCCATAAGCGTTTATTGCAGATCTCTTCCTATTTACTGCACAGCAGCTCCCATCTATCAGCGGCTCTGAAGGACTCGGACATAGAAAGTCCTCATTAAACGCAAGCAGAATTAACCAGACATCAATGAAGCCCCTTGAAGAAATGGCACATGGCGCTGTAATTACAGGTTGGCTTCAGTAGAGCGGCTTTTACTAGAAGCCGGTCAATAGGAAAGGTCAGCAGCAAAGTGCAAAACACAAGACGTCAGGACGCTCCAATTCACCCACCAATATCTATTACTGTCATTACAATGAATTTCACCATAGCAGGGATTTACCCAAAATGCAGTATTTTACTTTACATTTTCAACATATGAAAGTCAGCAATAAAAAAAAAAATAAAAAAAAAATCATACCAAATAGAAACCAATATCCAAAAATTCAAAGAGTTGATAACAGGTTTCTGCAATTGTTTCAACCTCAATGGAGGCGCAACTTCTTCCGATCCTAAATGGTCTCTGGCTTTTCAATACACTTTGCATGAAACAGAATTGAATATAAGCAGCTTTGGAATGAAACCTAAGGAAAAAAAAAAAAAAGTTCTTCCGCCCCCTTTCAGGCTCCGTCCCTCCTTAAAGGGGATGTATCGCTTCTTTAGTTCAGCTGATTCACACTGCTCTCAGCTTCTCAACTCTAGAAATGCAGGGGCGTTTCTTCCCCTCCCAGCTGGGTGACCTCATCCCCCCCTTCACTGTTCATGCTGGCTCCCGACACTGAGTCCACATGTCACTGTGTCTCTCCCTATCAGTCTTATTTTGTAAGAGCTGTATACATACCACAGGCTGCATTCAATCTAGAATGAGCACTAATCTCTTCTCTCACAGCTGGAGATTTGTTACAGTTGAATCCAGCTTTCTATGAACGGCACAGATCTCCCTTCTATGCAGGAGAGGCAGGGATCGACACACAATTGTGCTGTTTCCCGATTATAGAAGCCCTGCACTGTTGTTCTGTTTCTTCTGGCTGTGCAGAGTGAAAATGTGCCAGTCCCTTACTTTGAGTGAAAGGCAGGAATGCAAGCTCCATGAATACGGCCGACCGGGGGACGAACAGAATGTAAATGAGCTCTAAGCTAGTGAAATACAAGAAGGAGGGATCAGCACTGGAGATCAGTGTAAACAGAAGATAAGGGATCCTGTGATAACAAGACAGCTTTGCTAATGACATCTAATTGCAAAGTTGCTTGTATTCACTGTCCCCTTAGGCTGAAGGCCATTTCATGAAGTGATACAACCGCTTTAATGGAGTATTCCAGTTAGGCTTTTTCCCTCACCTACCTCGGTCTGGGCCACGACAAGGCAGTGAATCAAGAGAACTGCCTCCTCAGCACTAACCTGCATCCAGTGTCCTGCTTCCACCTGCATTGTATGTCATAATCAGAAAAAATAGGCCATTTGAGCAATCCGCACAGACTAGAAGTCAGGGCTGTGGAGTCGGAGCTCATTTTGCAGGAGTCGGAAAAAAAATGGACCGACTCCGACTCCCAAAATATATAATAAATTGTCCCAGTTAGCTCAATGCAGAGACAAGAGCAAGAGGAATTGAGTCCGGCCAGTGCTGCTGCTCCCGTATCTTCAGCCTCATCACATGAGTGTAATTGATGACATGGAGCAGGCAAAATGCTGCCCCAGGGGAGAAGATTCCGTTCCCATAACAAACAGATTGACCAGATTTCAGCAAAACTTTTCACTTCATATTTACAATTTATTAAAGTTTTCGTGTTCTAAAGTCGCATCCTATAAATATATTTTACATCGACAATCAAAAGGGTAACAATGTTTTGAACTTTTGACTGCATATCTCTCCATCCATGTGAGACTCCCATCATTTTATAGACAATCCTCTTGGCTCATACATAACTTTTACCTTCAAGTATTTAGCATCTACTTAGTTCAGCAGATTCTTCTCATGTAACTGCATTGTTACCCTTTTGCTCCTGGTGGTGGGACAATCTTTCTTCTTCTTACTACTAATTACAACCTCTTCTCACATTCCCTAATAGCTCAGTGTGTTATTAGGCTGATTCCCAAGCGAAAGGTCACCGGTTCGAGCAGCCATGAAGAACATTTCCCAAGAAAAGAGAAGCCGCATCACCCAGCTCATTGATGACGTCTGTGGGCCAAGAAAACTACCAAACTGCATCATGTGAGGACATGACAGCGGGAAGAATACGAAATGAAGTCCGTCCAAAGCCAAGAGGTGACGATCATGCAAGCACCGGGCGTATTACACAGGTCTGGAATGATGGCCCGAAAAAAGGGGAAGAAGCCGCAACTTCAATCGCATCATAAGAAGCGTCGACAAAGTTTACAGATAAGTATGAAAAAGATAAGTTTGGAAACAGGTGATTTGCAGTGATGAGGTGAAAGTCAATAGAAAGGACTCTGATGGGGGCAAATGGGTTTGGAAGAATCAAGGGAAAAGGGGCGAACGGAGCAAGAAACTGGAAGAGCTGTCGGGTTCGGTTGAGGAAGCCTGAGGATATGGGGAGGGGTCACAGCCAAAGATGTTGGATACTTGACCAGGATCGATAGTGATCTCAATGCTGAGCTATATGCGACTATCTACAAGATGAGTTACTTCATACACTCCAGTACTATGGGTGTGAAAAGGACGACATAGTGCTCCAGCAGGACAATGACCTGAAGCAGACTTCAAGGTTGGAGAAGGAAGGGGTCAATGACAATGAGGTAGAGTTGCTGGATTGGCCTCCACAGTCCCCAGACCTCAACCCAATCCAACAATTGTGGGTAGAGTTGAAGAAAAAGCTGTATTTGTATCCAAGTCCAGTCTGCACCAACATTGGGAATGTGTAGAAGAGACCGGGGATCAGATTTTGGTCAAGACATGCTTGAATCTGATCAAGAGCACAGAAGGATTCAGGCAGTGACGAAGGCCAAATTTAGATTTTTTTAGGAGCAAAACAGTAACAATGCAGTTACAGGGCAAGAATCTGCAGAACTGAGCAGATGCTAAATACTAAATGTATGTATAAGATAATTGTCTATAAAATGATGGGAGTCTCGTGTTCAAAACTGGAGCAAATGGTGAGATGTGGAGCCTGAAAGTCAAAAGTTAAAAACATTGTTACCATCTTACTTGTCAGTGTATTTTCTACCTAAATAGCTTGATTATTGTATCATAAGGTGATAAACAGCCGGATGTTACCATTTTACTACAGTAAAGTTATCACAAACATGCATCGTGTATGAGGGAATCAGGAGTCGGAGGTTTGGGAAATTGAGGAGTGGGAGCTTTGGCTTACCGACTGCACAGCCCTGCTAGAAGTACTACGTGGCGAGTTGAATAGCTGTAATCGATAAGGCCGCGTTCACAGCACCGTCACTGTTTCTGTAACAGTTAGGCTATGTTCACACGATGTACTGTGGCACGTACAGTATATCGTGTCTTTTGGGAGCTCGCGCCAATACGCGCATACTCCCGCATTGACAGTCATTACTCGTGGCGCGTATTTGCCGCAAGTAATTGACATGTCACTTATCTCCCAGCGCGTACAATACGTTCTTCCTTGTTCTATCAAGGAATCTTCGTCCACTTCTTTACCATTTTCATTTTAGGTCACAAAAAATTTCAAAATTTAAGGCTATGTTTTTTTTTTTTTATGCTCAGACTTTGCTCAATTTTCCAATTGCTTATCTTCTAGAACAGACCCTTATCCTAACAGTAGAAGCCACATTAAAAGTACAAGAACATCGAGTTGTGACAAAGCAGCAGTTGCCTGCAGATTATGCCGACCGCACGTCATCCCTCGGGACTCAGCGGCGAGTGTTTACCATGAAATATCTCCGAGGTACAAGGATGAGAGCTCTCTTGTACACACAAGGAGCGAGGCCTCGAGGCTAAAGGGAACGCAAGAAATATTCTGACACCACAAAGAGGTTTCCACTAAAACATTCCTCCAGAAAGGAGAAAAAACACAAAGACGAGTCCGTCAGTAAGAGGCGATCACAAGGAAGCAGCGGTCCCCTTGTAGGACACAGTGATTGTTATTAGTGAAGGTGCTGCTTGATCTATGACTCGCTCGCCCTCCAGGGTTTCGTTTTCAGTAAATGCTACTCTCTAGGTATCGCTAGCTCGCCGGGGAAGCGCGCCATTTATCTGCCGGACACGCTGTCCTCATCCTACTCCCCAGAGTTGTCAGAGGACAAAAGGCTCAATTCATTTTCACTTGCAGAGACGAGACCCCTGTAACCGTGTCGCATCGCTCAGACGTTCTGCCAAACGGGAGCGAGGAGCTGCCCTGAACTTAAAAACCACAACATGTTCTTCATCTCACTAAGGCCGGCTCCCCAAACAGTAAGTAACGCCAGGAGATCAGAGTCCTACCAAATCCATCAATTATATAGCAGGCAGATCCGGCCTGCAGGAGAACAGCTCGACTCCGTGCAGGGCCCGGCCATTAACAGGGGAAGCACCAAACAAATACTCCTCATATTCACCAAGAGCATAGACCATATTCATGATAATTCTGTATGGAGAAGGTTGGTGGAAGGACAAGTCACAATCACACAGATGGCTGGGCCGCCTCTGTCCCTCCAAGGCTCACAATAATGAATGACAACCAACCTGTATGTAAGGAAGGGATCGGATCACCACAGAGTAAAATGGCCACATATCCAGGGGCAACAACTAACCCATCCCAACAAGCTTACCACAGGGACCAGGAATATACTGAAAAATACTGACCCCCCCCATATTGGAGACCATTGAAAAGGACACACCGGGCCCCAGACACACCGGGCCCCAGACACACCGGGCCCCAGACACACCGGGCCCCAGACACACCGGGCCCCAGACACACCGGGCCCCAGACTTTTTTTTGTCTGTGTGACATGTTGGGGCAGTCTCCAGTACAGACCCTCCTGTGACTACCATGGTGTATGAAGGTTCCATACATTTCAAGGATGGTCACCCAAAGAAGAGAGAAAGTTGTTGCTAGGTAACATGAAGTAGGACATTCTGTCAAGTAGACAGAAAAACATTCAGCAGAGAAACGCCAATTTTGAATGTTTTAATTTTATTTCCACCTTCCAATGGCCTTAACAGGGTTGTACAGTGGTCAAAAGGTAATCTTCAATGGGACCAGTGTGGAGAAATAAGAGTTCTACTTCCCCCAAATTGTTCCCGAGCGCTGCCACCTCAGAGCTCCCCGCCCAGGATAGGCTCATCAGCCAGTCACTTGGTGCGTGTGAAGAGAAGCGGATCCCGGGGAGCTCCAGAGACCGGGAGAGGGAGGCACATGTAAAATGAAAGGGGGTTGTCACGCTGAGAAAAATCTCTTCAATGGAGCCAGTAGAAGGGGGGAGGGGGTTTTTTTTTTTCCCATCTTTTTATAACGATACTTGACCAGACCAACCAACACCGTTATCGCCAGAACAATACACTGCAATATTTAGGTATTGCAGTGTAGAGTACTTTTAATACACTTCTATTACACTCTGCCAACTGCTCGGCACCCAAGATTGAATTATGGAGGAAGCCAATCAGGTGAAAGAGGGCCACTACCGCAGCGTTAGCCTAGATCCACTACTCAAAGTGATTTAATTGGTCTGAATGGGAACAATTTCCAATTCTAACCACCAACAGAAATTATCAGCCGTACTTAAAGGGGTTGCTTCACTACATTGATTCCTCTCACCTCAGTCCTGTTTTCGTGGTTTCATTGTGAATTCAGGGGCGTGTTTACTGGCTTCCACTAAGCTGCAGTAGAAGCCAGGTCTGTAGCTATAGCGACCAGTGCTAGCAGCCTATCAGGAGAGATTGAACAGGTCTGTAGCTATAGCGGCCTGAGGAGCTGATGCAGCCCATACAAGAGGGGATATCGCAGAATAGGTAAGACACTGTAAATGGACACATATTGCAAAGTGACTTGTTTTTGCAAGATCTTTAACGTAAAAAGCAGCAACCCCTGTTGTGAGACAACCCCTTGAAGTCAGCAGCCGCCGTAGAGCGGGGTCTGCCCCATGCCCAACATGCTGTACACATCCGTCTTATATCACAATGCAATTCCATATTTAAAATCCAATCCTTTGCAGAAACACCAAGTAACCGTCACAGCTCCATAAGTTACACAATAGGTTCCAATTAACTCTGTAGGGTCACTTATTTCTAAGCTGACTGGATCAGTAACTTTAAAGGGATGTACAGTATTAGAAAAACATGGCTGCTTTCGCACACCACCACCCCTGTCCATGGGTCACGTCTGGTACTGCAGCTCAGTTCCAATTAAAGGAGTGTGAATCGCAATTCTACTCATCACCTGTGGACAGGTGTGGCGCTGTTCGTGGCAGAAAGCAGCCATATTCTTGTAATCCTGTTCAATCCCCTTTAACACTGTTCTTTCCAGCTTTCAGCACAAACACTTGCATGACTGCATCCTCAGTAAAAGTCTCCTATAAGACTCCAGCGCGTCACTATAAAAAGCATCACACAAGAAGCTGCAGCTTTTATGATGCATCTAAAAAGTGAGCTAATATTTAGTGCTGCCGGGCGGTCCTAGCCCGAAAGAGCGCGGCCGTCTGCGAGAGACACAACGGACAGATTTCCCAGAGATCAGCAGTTTGGGAGAAGGAGACGCGGCGAGGCCATTACCGGCTGTGAGCGGAGAGACGCCTGGTGATTTGTAAGTATAAACTGCTGACACAGAAGAAAAGTGCCCGGTTACTGCCATCTGTGATGCCCTCCGAACAGCAGTGACAAGGACTCGCCAGATACATGACGGCTTCACCTCCATAAAGAGCTCCGTGTCCCTGTGCGGAGGCAATGAGCGGAGAGCCGCTGGATAGCTGAGTGACCATTAGGCCATGTTCACACAATGCATCTGGAGCAGGAATTCACCCACGATTGTGTGTCAAATACAAGGGAGGAAGGGGTAAAACTCACATTAATTTATCAAAGAAGAATCTGATCGGATTCCACATTGCAGGTGGGTAAGTCCTAATGAAAGGGGCTAAACCTCACCCAAATCAGCAGTGAAACCCTGCAAAGCTAAAATCCGCAGAACAAAAAAAAGAAAAAAAAATCTCCTCAGAGTCCGACCACAGATGAAAAAAGCCTTGCGTGTGAACTTACCCCTACCTGGGGTGCTTTTGTATGGGTCAGAAATATTGCAGATTTGCTACAGCCGTCCCACGAGTAAATTAGCAGCAGCAAAACCGCACTAGATTGTGGAGATGTGGGTGCAGATTTAGCAGGATTTATAATCCAGAGCAGGTCACATACTTCTTGCACGTGGCTTTACGGTAGTTTTTTTTACTCGCGGTTTACAGTCAGAAACGAGTCGCATTCATTACTAAGGGGTTTTAGATGTTCCGCGTTAAAAAAGCACATACAAATGTTTTCCATGAGGTTTGCAGCCATCTCTACTAACATCCACAGTAGATTTCCACATGGAATATGACCACAGAATGAAGGTGGTCTAAGTTTTTGGACTGCGAAAAAAAGCAACGGCCATTTTCAACAGAAAATGCACTGATTGTAAAGTCTATGATGCAGACCTTACCCCATTCATTTACTAGGATAAAACGTGCAGAAAATCTATGGTGCCTGCATGGATCCCGGACATCTAAACCCCTGGCTGAATTCACAAGCAGCAGATGTGTTAAAAGAAAGGTTTGCAGCTCAGCCTTCATCTGGAAGGGACATTAAATACCTATGACCTGCTGCAGAAACACTCCCATTGACATGTATAGAACGTAGGTAGACATGCCTTCTACGTATCTGTCATTCTATTGCCGTATAAAATCCAGAAGATCCACTTGGATCTGGTATACAAGAAACATGGATCCACTGGAGTAAGGGGCCGTTCACACAGCGGGTTTAGATCCGACTTTGGATCTGTGTAGGATCCGAAAACATTCAGCACAGGAAAAGCACAAACTATCCAAGGGAGATACAGCGCACACGGCGGAGGACCAAATACTCATCCGATCCTAATCGGACGACGACCAATATTTTGTACTGGTTTATGTCCTGGTTTTTAGCCGTCCCATTGATCGGATCCAGCATGCAGCTGTGTGTTTGGATGCAGCAGCATCGCCCCCCTGTAGTTTATAATAGGGCTCCTGCTGCGTTTTTCTGGTCAAGAACTGATATGTCAATTCTTGGAACAGTTTGTAATGAAAAGCAATGTAAATCACATACCCCAAGACGTGACCAATGTATGAACCCCCTAAACCTCAGGCCTGAAAAGGCCTTAATGATGCAGCTAAACGTTCTAGTTTTTGCCTCCTTGCGTTTCAACAGTCGTAACTTTATCTTTTAAGTGACGCAGTTGTGTGAGGGCTTGTTTCATGCGGAGAAGGTGTAATTTTGGGGGCATAATTTAAGTTTACAAATAAGTTACCACAGATTTTTTTTTTTCTACCATTCGCATTTCACACTAAACCTGTTGAATTCTACAGGTTATGACGGTCGTGTAGATACCTAATGTGTGCGGGTTTGTTTGTGTGTATTGTAGGCACAATAATGGTTTTACTAAATATTTATTTTCACACAAGTTTTTTACCCCCATTAATGGATAACCATTTAACTTTGTAACGTATTTGCATATTCATGTATGCCAATACATTACCTTCTGTCTCCCAGTGTGCCCTGACTGCAGACAGCCCTGGGGCTTCTCTAGGTCCCCAGGGCTGACTGTGCAGACGTTCCCAGGCTCTGTGGGGTCACTGGGAGAAGTGAAGGAGCAGGGGAAAACCCTTTGTCGCCATCACGGAGCGTGGCAATCAAAGGGTTAAGCAGCAGAGATCTGAGGCTAGTACATCAGCCCCAGTTACAGGGCAAATCAATAAACCAAGCAATATTATATGTAAAGGCCGGCAGTGGCTCGCCTGACTCTTTAGGAGGCACAATAAAGACAAACAACTAAAAATTAAAAAGCTCAATATTTAGAGGTGGTCGTAGATGTTATATCTCTGCCCCTGCTGACCGACCGCCTCTAAATATCCACCACTTATTTAACTGACTGTAAGGAATAGGAGAGCACTGCTCAACAACCTGTTTTAGTGGCACTGTTTGCAATGAAAGGGCATGATCACACAGCGTATTGCGGCACGTACTGTGCACACCGTAATACGCCAGGTGTTTTTGAAGTACGCACTAGCCAGCCCCATTCACTTCTACTACCGGTAATTCATAGCTCTATTTGAGAGCTACGAAGTACTGTAGTTACAGGCAGTATTTTGGGGCGTATTTCAGTGCAATTATGCCTCAAAATATGGTTTCAAAGACGCTGTGTGAACACAGCCAAATAAGAAAGACCGAAAAAAAAAAAAATTTACCCTCATGTACAGTAAAATAAACTTAAAAAATAAAAGCCTCATGTATTAGAGAGGTGAATTTTCAGTGGGAAATGCCAAGTGTCAAAGTATTATAACCAGAATGGACGTAAAGAGAGAAAGAAAAAAAAAAAAAAGGGTAAAGTTAAAGGGCGCAAGTCTCTTAAACTTGGTGCATCTGCTGCACCACCGACAGTCACAGATTTTACTATAATTTATAGTGTATATTATAGTGACTGTGTTGAGGCAGCAGTAAGTCCCAAGTGGTGAATGTGGATAAAAAAAAAAAAAAAAAAAAAACACAAGTCCCTTCCAAAACTGGTGATTTTTTTTTTCCACTAGAAAACTGTTGCACGGTATGAACGGACACCACTAGGTCCCTGGACGGATCACATCTGCACCAAAGGCTCCAGCAGCACACTGTAACAAACAACCAACCCAGTTATAGTCAGCATTGCCCATCAGCGTCTCATGTAACGGACCAGCATGGTCTTTATAGTTGGCCTCCTACTCCTATGAAGAAATAGAAAACTGGAGCCACGAGCGCAGGTGTGAATAGAGCCGGGCCGTGTCCTCAGAACGCATGGACAGTTTACAACATACACATCCAGGGCCGCCTCAGAAGCTGCACACCTGTCCCTCACCCCAAGACAAGCACCTGCCTGCACCCAGACCGAAGATGTAGCGCAGCAAAGGATGCTGGGACTTCTATAGACAAAAGCATCAAACAGGAAAGGCCCCATTCACATCTCGTTGTGGCAGCCCGTCCATAAGATGTATCCCGACACATACCACGCTGGCGCCATAGACTGCTGTAGGGCCAACAGTCTCCTAGCTGGAATACATCTGTCCTATTTAGTGAACATCCACCATTTCTGCATTGGACACCTACACTGGTCTACCCCACTGATCAGAAATCGCACACGTTCACTACAGTAAATAGGTTAAACCTATTCCAATTAGGACCACGGCTGCCCTATAGAAGCCTATGGCCCCTATGGCGTGGTAACTGTTGGGACACCACAAACAGGCTGCCAATACAAGATGTGAATGGAGCCAAATCCTGCTGCAGGGAAGGGAGGTCAATGTAATGTCAGACGGTGTAACAGGCAGGGCTGTGGAGTCGGAGTCGTCATAAAAGGGACCGACTCCCAAAATATAAAATTAGTTGGTCCAGTTAGTTCGATGCAGTGTAAAGAGCAAGAGGAATTGGGTCCAGCCAGTGCTACTGCTCCCATATCTTCAGCCTCATCACATGAGGAGTGTAATTGATGACATGGAGCAGGCAAAGCGCTGCCCCAGGTGAAAAGATTCTGCTCCCATGGCAAACAGACTTCAGCAACATTTTTCACCTGTTTTCAAAGAAGTAGAAGAGTTAACATTCATCAAAACTGACTGTGGACTGAGGCAATTCCTTCATGCCCTGACATTGTTAGAGATGTTGCCCTGTGGTCACCGCTTTGCCCCCCAACCCAAATTAGTGTAGAGAGGCCGCTCTCTAGCCTGGAAATCATGAGATCAGATGTGAGGTCATGTATGCAGGATCTGATGGAGGCAATACTATTTTTCAGAACAAATTCAGAGGCTCCACAAATGTTCCCGCAGTGTTTTGCATATTTACAATTTGTTTGTGCTCTAAAGTCATATCCAATAAATATATTTTACACTGACAAGCAAAAGGGTAATCAATGTTTTGAACTTGTGACTTTCAGGCTACCATATCTCTCCATCCACTACAGCTTTGTACATGAGGTTACTGTAATTTTATATACAGTCATCTTACCCATCTCATACATAAATGTGACTTGCAAATATTTAGCATCTACTTAGTTCTGCAGATTCTTTCCTGTAACTACATTGTTACTGTTTTGCTCCTAAAAATCTAAGTGTTAATTTTTATTATTTTGTTAGTATTTGGGAAATCCTCCTTTGGCTTTCAGCACTGCCTGAATTCTTCTGGGCTCTGGATCAGATTCAAGCAGGTCTTGACCAAAATCTGATCCCAGGTCTCTTCTATACATTCCTAATGTTAGTGCAGACTGGACTTGGATACAAATACAGCTTTTTCTTCAACTCTACTCACAAGCGTTCAAAAGATCAAAAAACTGTTACCGTTTGGCTTGTCAGTGTCTGTTCTACCTAAATAGCTTGATTATTGTATCATAAGGTGATAAACAGCCTGATGTTACCATTTTACTACAGTAAAGTTATCACTTAAACATGCGCCGTGTATGAGGGAGTCGGAGGTTTGGGACCACTTTGTATGCATCCCTCATACTTCCTCTCCAACTGAGGATAGCTTACTGATCGACGGCGTGGCACGCCTGTGACGTTTCAAGGGAGGTCCCTCTTTGTCAAATAATGCTGCCCAGTCAGCTACAGCATGGGCAGCAATATTTGAGAAAGAGGGACCTCCCTCGAAACGTCACAGGCGTGCCACGCCGTCGATCAGTAAGCTATCCTCAGTTGGAGAGGCAGAGGAAGCTGCATATTGAATATGGACACAATGGACTTACCTTGGTCAATACATTGTATCTCTGTCGTTCTACTAATCGCAAGTATATTCTTCTTTGGCCATGTTCACACGGCTTATTGCGGGATGTATTTCGCCCGCAATTACGCCGTTTGTACGGGGGCGGCAGCTCACCGGTCCCATAGACATGCATTATCCACGACGCGTCCACGCCGTGAATAATTGACATGTCACTTCTCTCCCCGCTCGCCGTATTGTACGAGCGAGGAGAGGAGGCGTAATCCATAGTTCTCTATGAGAACTGTGCATTACCGTACTGACCAGGACATATTTCAGCCCGTATTTAGTACGGCGCGAATTACGGGCTAAAATAAGTCCCAAAATAAGCCGTGTGAACATAACCTTTGCCTTATACATATGGCGTTTTAAGAATGTTCCAAAATAAAATAGCTTTTAAGAAAATAAAACAGCCTGCTACTATTGAAGTAATGCAGGGAAGAGAGGCGACATACAGCACAGGAAAAGCACAAACTATCCAAAGGAGATACAGTGCACACGGCGGAGGACCAAATACTCATCCGATTCCAATCAGACGACGACCAATATTTTGTACTGGTTTATGTCCTGGTTTTTGGCCGTCCCATTCAATAGACCAGTGCTATAATCTGCTGCTTTCAAGCAGGGCTGTGGAGTCGGCAAGCCAAAGCCCCGACATTTCCCAAACCTCCGACTCCCTCATACACGGCGCATGTTTAAGTGATAACTTTACTGTAATAAAATGGTAACATCAGGCTGTTTATCACCTTATGATACAATAATCAAGCTATTTAGGTAGAACAGACACTGACAAGCAAAAGGGTAACAATGTTTTGAACTTGTGGGTGGAGTTGAAGAAAAAGCTGTATTTGTATCCAAGTCCAGTCCGCACCAACATTGGGAATGTGTAGAAAAGACCTGGGATCAGATTTTGGTCAAGATATGCTTGAATCTGATCCAGAGCCCAGAAGGATTCAGGCAGTGCTGAAAGCCAAAGGAGGATTTCCCAAATACTAACAATAATAAAAATTAACATTTAGATTTTAGGAGCAAGACAGTAACAATGCAGTTACAGGAAAGAATCTGCAGAACTAAGCAGATGCTAAATACTTGCAAGTCACATTTATGTATAAGATAGGTAAGATGACTGTTTATAAAATTACAGTAGCCTCATGTACAAAGCTGTAGTGGATGGAGAATTATGGAGACCGAAAGTCACAAGTTCAAAACATTGTTACTCTTTTGCTTGTCAGTGTAAAATATATTTATTGGATATGACTTTAGGACACAAAAAAAAATTGTATAGATGACCTCACATCTGATCATTATTTCCAGGCTAGAGAACAGCCTCTCTACACTAACTTGGGTTGGGGGCAAAGCGGTGACCACAGGGGCAACATCTCTAACAATGTCCGGGTATAAAGGAATTGCCTCAGCCACAGTCAGTTTTGATGAATGGTTGAACTTTAATATACTTTGAAAGCAGGTGAAAATTTTTTCTGAAATCTGTTTGCCCTGGAGCAGAATCTTTTCCCCTGGGGCAGCACTTTGCCTGCTTCATGTCATCAATTACACTCCTCATCTGATAAGGCTGAAGATATGGGAGCAGTAGCACTGGCCGGACCCAATTCCTCCTGCTCTTTGCACTGCATCGAACTAACTGGACCAACTTACTATATATTTGGGAGTCGGTCCCTTTTATGACGACTCCGACTCCTGCAAAATAGTCACCGACTCCACCTCCGACTCCACAGCCCTGATTTCAAGTGAAATACGATGGATTATAGAACATGTTCTAAGAACCGTGACGCGGTTCTCCGATTTGAAAGACGACCTCAGGAAATCCAAACTGTGTAGCCAACAGCTGGGATTGTCTATTGAGGTCTATGGGGATGATTTACCGTTGGATTTTTGCAGATTGTAAACACCAAACCTGACTGCAGATCACTGCCGTGTAGACGTAGCCCAAAATGTTTGTTGTTTGCTGGGCGACCCTTTGAACCAGCTGCAGTATTAACACTTTATAGACCGCATATATATTTAGAAACGCAAAGATTTACTAATTATTTCCATAATTCAAACCTGAGCAACTCCTGTTTCATTTGCCAATAGAACATTAATCAGCTCCGCGCTCGAGCTGCCTTGCTCTTCTCTGGATCACTGCTTCTGATTCCGGAGTACGGGGATGTTCAAATTACGTTTTTTAGATACGTTTTTTATGGACCCATACAATGTTCCTGTGTGATTACTTGAGTTTCAATGTAAAACAGGCATTGGCGGTCAGACAATACGTTCTTCCATGCGTCTTTCTGATGCGTTTAACGGATCCGATCAAAGAACGGACGTCAGTTTTTGGATCCGTTTAACAAATGGCAAACTCCATTTACAACTACAGGGTGCGTTTTTGCAATACAGAAAACCAGCTGTAACCGGGGGATGTGCACACGGCGTCCCGCGATATGTTTTTTCCATCTGAACAAAGTATTGCATAAAACGTATCCAAACACATCCAAAGTGTTACGTTTTTGGATACGTTTTATGCCAGTGTTTCTCAACCAAGTCCTCAAGACCCACCAACGGGTCATGTTTTCTGGCTCTCCTTAGCAGTGCACAGGTGATGTAATTATGCTGCTCAGGTGATTTAATTATTGTCCGTGTATTCTATGGGAGATCCTGAAAACATGACCTGTTGGTGGGTCTTGAGGACTGGAGTTGAGAAACACTGTTTTATGCAATGTTTTTCGGACCGAGAAACGTATTGCAAAACGCCGTGTGCACATCCCCCGTTACAGCTGGGACCCAAGGAACAGTCCGAAGCCGCCACTGACGTGCAAGGCATCGATCAGCGAGTAGCTCCAGCACTCCTCAAAGAGGAAGGTCGAGTAGAAACCATTGTTTCATTTTCCCATATTAAACATCAGAGATGAGCAACTATCTCAAGCGACGCGTTTCAGTATATCCCGAGTCATATGAGTAAGTGCTATGACTAGAGTTATGCCGAAACGCGTTGCTTGAGATAGCAGCTCATCTCTGATGTTTAATATGGACAAATCCAATGATGTTTTCTACTCGCCTTCCTCTCTGATGAACGCTGTACACGCTGATTGCGGTTTCATGCGTCACCTTCCTGATAAGCGCTGTGTGCCGTAGAACTCTCCGGAACGTCGCCGATGGGATCAAACACGGTAACAGCTCGGGCCATTAATAAGCTCTACAGCAACTTGAGCACAGACACCCACTGAAAGAAGACCAGGAGCGAGCACAGCTTCTATAACTACTTACTATGGAGACAACAAGTGAAACCTGGAAGATATGAATCTGGAAAATAATCAGGAAATGTCTGCACTGAAGCGTTATTACGAGGAGTTGGCGGCAGAGGCGGAGGTCACAGGCGAGCGGCTATAGTCAAAGATGAACGCGGTCACTATTGTGTTTGAGGAGCCCATGATGCGGTACCACAGGCGTCACCCAAATGTCCTATAGAACAGACTGGCTCCTCCACACTGTACAGACACCCTCCTGCCCTCCATCTCACAGCAGGCGTCCATAGACACGAGTGGGTCAGGAGCTCTCAGCAAGCACAGAAAACACAGGGGGACAGGACATGGACGCCCCAAAGGTGGAGATGCCATAGAAGGCCCAAGACACAAGAAACGTGTGAGCTACCACTCCTCCACACAATATAGGAGCTGTATACATTATATATTCACACATTACAAGAGCTGCTTGATAAACCAGAATGTCCGATAATCCGGCACATCAGCTTTCTGTAATACAGGAAAGATACAGGACCACGCAGTGCAGCCAATACAAGCAGGACAGGCCGGAGGAGAGCACAGGAAGGGCGGCAAGAAGCAGGCAGACCCAAGGCGGCCATGGCTGCCCAGACACTGCAGCCTCTCAGCAAGCTATCCCAGCGATTGCAGGGCATGCTGGGAGTTGTAGTCTCACACGCTACAGATTAGAGTTGGACTCTTTGTCGCTGTTCCCCACCAAAAACTACAAGCCCCGGCACCATGGCGCACGCCGCGGCGCCTGCCTGTCCGCGCTATTCTCAGCGCACTCACCAGTCCGTCTATCTGCACTTGCTTCACCGGGGTCTCGACCACAACGGCTGCTGCGGTGGAGGTGGTGGTGGTGGCAGCAGCGGCGGCAGCCGCACTGGTGGGTTCTTTGCGAGATGCCATGTTCTCAGCTGCCGGGGACAGAGTATGAGAGGGAGAAAGAACACGCACGAAGGAAAGCGGAAGAGGGCGCGCGTGCGACGTCACCCGCTACGCGACGGCGGGACGTGCAGGCGCCATCTTGGTTGTGGGCACGTGGACGTCTGCTGACTGACAAAGAACATCAGCCACTAAAATCCATCTATATTGTAAAACGTTATCTAAAGACGACACTGCGCCCAACGGGAGACAAGTAGCTTACTTCGGAAATATCTGCAATGTATAGAGGAACGGCCAAGTAGCTACACTCGCATCTCTGGGCGTTGCTGGGGCGGGGCTGCAATCTGCCGGGTTCTTGGTTTAAAAGGCAAGGGTGGCACGTTTGTGTACATACACGTGCACATCTATCCATCTAGGAGAGATGGAGACCAAAAACAGGCGCACAATAGTGAACTACGCAAAAGAAACTAATAGCCGGGTATGCTCACCTGGATAGGTTGTGCAAACAATAGGAAGCACAACACTCGTGTAGACTTAATGGACCTTATTTCCAAGCTCATAAACATGGCAGCCAGCGGACCTTCACTCGCGGTACTCAGTGGTTCAGCGAGTCAGAAATAAGGAAGCGTGCAGGTAAAAAGAAGGCATTGCGGCGCTCGTGTTCCGTTTAAACAGAGCAAACACTCCACTTGTTATAGGAGGTGTTATATTTATTAAAGCGTGACGAAGCTAATACAATGTTTTAGTGTTTGTTTTATACTAGTGAGGATTGTATTGTATTCCTCACATGTTTTAATAAATATAACACTTCCTATAACAAGTGGTGTTTTGTTCTGTTTAAACGGAACACGAGCGCCGCAATGCCTTCTTTTTACCTGCACGCTTCCCTATCTATCTACAGTATCTATCCATCTCATTGATATGGAAGTAGCCTCAAAGGGGCTATTCTGTCCTTGTGGGGGTCCAAATTAGCTTAAAAATAACAAAGGGTGCACCGAGAAAGAACATCACAACATGCCTTGCTGCTATGAAAGTGTTTTCTGCCTTCACAAAATGGCAGCTTTTTTATACTTTTGCAAATTAGTAGATAAGAACCATCACATGGACCTGGCTGTGAGGGTCTACTGGCACGTCCTTATCTTCAGACCCCTCCTCACAGCTCAGGAATGTTTGGACACAGGGTGTAACTTCTGAAGAGGTGCCATCTTGGATTACACAACGATCTCTACAAACTAATACAGGTGGCCATTTTGTTAACATATTAGTGACAAGAGATATACAGACAGCTTTTACATGCTGTATTACATAGGAAAATGTGCTACTATATATATATATATTTGAGGTATACACTAACTAATACATTAAAATGGAGACACAAAGGATCACACATATATAACCTTTGTTTCCCATCCACTACATCATATCTATCACATATCTATCTACATTATCTATCTCCTATCTATCTCATATCTATCTCTCTCATATCTATCTATCTATCCAAGCTGCCAAAAGGCTTCTGTTTCCAGGGTCCTAAAGCACACAATTCCTGGGCCCTCTGTGTTACGCTTTGCTCAGTAGGGCTAGGTTCACACAGCATTTTTCACACCACATCATGTGGATTTTTACAGAGGAAAAAAAAACTTATTTTACAGCAGTTTTATCTAGTGCACAATCCCCAGATAAAACTGCCCCTACATCTGGGATCATGCGTTTTGAGAGCTCTATTATGCCCTCATTTTGAAGCCCTTACAGAGAGGACAGTATACAGAAAATATCTGGAAACAAATATAAACAGCGACGAAATTCGAGATCCTCGTTACAGAGTGTCCCCAAAATAGAGCCTGCCCCTATGTGACAAAGTGACAGCTTTATTCTTGGGCCACCAGTGGAGGTGATTCTTGGGGTCCACCAGTTGAGTTGATCCCTAAGGTCCACTAGTGGAATTGATTCTTTGTGCCTACCAGTGAAGTTGATGCTTGAGGCCATGAGGGAATTACTTCTTCGGACCCATCAATGGAGTTGATTCTTGGGGTCCACCAGTGGAGTTGATTCTTAGAGGCCCACCAGTGGAATTGGTTCTTGGGGCCCATCAGTAGAATTGGTTCTTGGGACCCATCAGTGGAGGTGATTCCTGGGACCCACCGGTAGAGTTGATTCTTGGGGATCACCAGTGGAGCTGATTCTTGGGACCCATCAGTAGAGTTTATTCTGGGGGCCCACCAGTGGAGGTGATTCTTGGGGCCACCAGTGGAGGTGACTCCTGGGGCCTGTTGGTTGAGGGGATTCTTGGGGCCCAGCAGTGGAGCTGAGTCTTGACGTAACTAGTGGAAATGATTCTTGTGGCCCACCAGTGAAGTTGATTCTTGGATCCATCAATGGAGGTGATTTCTTGGGCTCACCAGTGGAGTTGATTCTTGGGGCCCACCAATGGAGTTTGTTCTTGGGACCCTCCAGTGGAGTTGATTCTTGGGGCCACCAGTGGAGTTGATTCTGGGGGCCACTCTGCAGCTGTTGTACATGCCTCTAATACAATGTTCAGGGGCTCACTGAGAGTTTCTCCTGTGGGCCTGTCCAAACCTGTGGTGTCCACCCTCCTCCCCCCAAATCTCTGGTTCCCTTTCAGTTTTCTCTAATGTCACCCAGATATCATGAGCAGTAAAGCTTGTTTCACACTGCCGTTTGGTCCCGCGGTCGACAATGCTATTTTATCCAGCACAGAAAGTGATAACACTCAGGAAACAGAGCAAATGTAGCTCACAGGTGAGTGTGTTTGCACTGTTGTTCCCTCTGGATGCATCTTAGGATCCATCGTAATACCTATTCCTGGAATCTCCATGGAGAGCCATAGCAGAGGCCCCAGACAAGACCAATCCACAATGTGAACCCAACCTTAGCCAGGTTTATAACCAGTTCCTGACCAGGCCCTTTACCTCTCTTCCTGACCAGGCACATTTTTCCTTTCATTAGTACATGAGGTTTGAACACACTCGGTTATTCTACTACTATAGGAGGTGCAGCGGTAACAGCTGCTATGGGCCACAGCTTTACTTTTATGCCACTTTTACATTAGATTAATTTATTTTTTTTTTTTACCAGGAGGGAAAATGTAGTAATTATGTCACTTTTCTGTCAAGGACATCCTGATATAGGTGATTAAAGTTTTGTGGCCGTCAGGGGCAGGGCGATAGTTTGTGGTATGGGCTGTTAATGGGGTTTTTTTTAGTAATATTTAATTTGTGTGTGATTTTTAATGAATTTGACTTTTTAGGGGGCATTTTCATGTAAGTTTTTTTCTAATTTTCCTTTGTAACTGGGAGTCATATATTAGTGTTTGCTTCAGGTTGGACTGATGATGATGACAATGACATTTGTGGTTATGATTGAGAGGAAGAGGAGGTAAAACCGCTGGATGCAGGGTCCGATAACCACTGAAGAACAGATTGGCGCCGATCGTCAGTAAGGAGACGCACAGGGAACAGAGCAAGTGATGACAGACCTGACGGTCCTGCGAATGATGATGTGCTCGCTTGTGTGTTGTCCGGAGCACTGGAAGGAGTGCCTTGTCATGTACCTCTATCTCCACTTCCTATGCCCCTCCTTGCTCGCTTACCACCTCTAGTTCTCACCATGTTCAAAAGCTAAATATTATAGCTCTGCGTGTGGCACAAGATATATGTAATAGAAAAGAGAGCAGTGTAGATATATATATATATGGATCACAATAACGCACTGGTATAGTTCAGTGTTATGTGGACTTAAAATCTGGCAAAATTAAACTTTTTGGCATTGAGTAAAATTTAGCAACAGAGAGAACTCTATTTTCTGGATATATAACTGTATGATAATAATCAACGGTGTATTTCACCCCCAAAACTGCCAAAAATTAACTTTTCTCCACCCATGTATTTGGGTCATGGTTTTCAAATATGTCTATACATGTACAGTGAAGGAAATAATTATTTGATCCCTTGCTGATTGGGTAAGTTTACCCACTGACAAAGACATGAATAGTCTATAATTTTAAGGGTAGGTTAATTTTAACATTGGGAGCTAGAATATCCAGAATACAATCCGGAAAATCACATTTTATAAATTATATAAATTTATTTGCATTTTGCTGAGAGAAATAAGTATTTGATCCCCTACCAACCACTTAGAGTTCTGGCTCTAACAGACCAGTTAGAGGCTCCTAATCAACTTGTTACCTGCATTTAAGACAGCTATCTTAAATAGTCACCTTTATAAAAGACTCCTGTCCACAGACTCAATTAATCAGTCAAGCTCTAACCTCTACAACACGGGCAAGACCAAATTGCTTTCTAAGGATGTCAGGGACTAGATCATAGACTTGCACAAACTGTTGGTGCAATAGTAGGAAAATGGAAGAAATACAAAATGACTGTCAATTGACATCGATCTGGGGCACCATGCAAAATCTCGCCTCGTGGGGTATCCATGATCATGAGGAGGGTGAGAGATCAGCCTAAAACTACATGGGGGGGAACTTGTTAATAATCTCAAGGCAGCTGGGACCACAGTCACCAAGAAAACCATTGGTAACACATTGCGCCATAATGGTTTAAAATCTTACAGTGCCCACAAGGTCCCCCTGCTCAAGGTCCCCCTGCAGTGAGTGATTGGGAGAAGGTGCTGTGGTCAGATGAGACAAAAATTGAGCTCTTTGGCATTAACTCAACTCGCCGTGTTTGGAGGAAGAGAAATGCTGCCTATGACCTAAAGAACACTGTACCCACCGTCAAGCATGGAGGTGGAAACATGTTTTGTGGGCGTTTCTCTGCTAAGGGCACAGGACTACTTCACCACATCAATGGGAGAATGGACGGAGCCATGTACCATAAAATCCTGAGTGACAACCTCCTTCCCTCCACCAGGACATTCAAAATTGTTCCTGGCTGGGTCTTCCAGCAAGACAATGACCCAAAACATACAGCCAAGGCAACAATGGAGTGGCTCAAAAAGAAGCACATTAAGGTCATGGAGTGACCTAGCCAGTCTCCAGCCCTTAATCACATAGAAATTTATGGAGGGAGTTGAAACTCTGAGTTGCAAAGTGACAGCCTCAAAATCTTAATGATTTAGAGATGATCTGCAAAGAGGAGTGGGCCAAAATTCCTCCCGACATGTGCGCAAACCTCATCATCAACTACAAAAAACGTCTGACTGCTGTGCTTGCCAACAAGGGTTTTGCCACCAAGTATTAAGTCGTTTGTCAGATGGATCAAATTATTATTTCTCACTACAAAATGCAAATAAATGTATATAATTTATACAATGTGATTTTCTGGGTTGTATTTTTGATATTCTATCTCAATCTATCAACACAATAAATATATATCATTTCAAAAATCCTTACAGAAATATATATTATATATTTAGACCCATTTTTCTTATATAAATTGGTATGAATGCTAGTATCCCATCCGTTCATAAGCAGAGCCCACTCCACAGTGTTACTATTGCTCTTGTACTGTAGTAGCTGTTGTCAGTAGCTGTGGACACAGACAGGGTGGGGGACTCCTGAAACTTGTGCAGGCTGTGGTAACTATTTTAGGTCATTTACTCTGAATACATATCTGATGCTAAGCTATGTAAAACACTCCAGTCATTGTGGATTATAAGCTAGAGAACAAGGAACATGGAGCAAAATCCAGTGCAGCCAAAGTCAGCAAAGTGGAGCAGCAGCAATCAGGATGCTGTAGCCCTGATGATTCACAGGAGGAGATCTGTCTGAAGAGCACAGAAGTCAGAGCAGCTGAAGGTCACTAATCACTAAAGGATTGCACTTAATTTATAGGACTTGTTAGCACTTAGCGTTCCACCTCCAAGGATTGCCTGTGGAGCCTGGGAAGAAAGTGGCTATCACAGCTCCCCAGACATAATTACTTAGCCTGGGAGGATGTCTGAGGCACTGAGATCTACTCCCTCCCACTGCTCACACAGAATGAATCATGTGAGGTCTCAGGAGCGAGCACAAACAATGGGTGGGTGATGGAGAGGTTCTCTTAGAGAGTTACACTACAACCTGCTCTGAGGAGAAACACACCCCTCTATTTCAGAATCTTCCACTGCAAAAATGTAAGGGCATGTACCCACGGCACGGTTTTTCAGGCGGTTTGTAGTTTTGCAGACCGCCTGAAAAACTGGCCGAAAATTAGCAGAACGGTTCTCTATGGAAAACCCATGCAGCAGTCCCCACTGCACGGGTTTTCCGCCCGGCGGTTTTTCCACCCGTGGGCCGCCCGATAAACATTCTATAAGAACATTCTTCCGTACGGTTTTCGGACCTAATCTGTGCTTGTGAAGGGGGAGGGCTTTTCTCCGCTCATTGCGGAGAAAAGCCCCCCCCCTGCGGCCGTGGCGACGGCAGACAAACCGGACAAATACCGGTCGGATAAACCGACCGGTATTTGTCCCTTGCCGTGTGAACGCACCCTTAGTCTTTGAAGCAGCAAAATGGACTAGGATCTCAGTGACTATGGCAAAAGCTAAAGTGTGACAACTGGCTCAAAGCATTTCTAAAATGGCAGGCTTTATAGGTTGTTCCCAATATGCAGTACCTCTCATATGAGGCCAACTGGAGATGTGCACTTATTGGGTCGCGAATGTATGTGCCTTCATTCTAAACCAGAGCTGAGTCCGAGGTATTGTTTGTTCTTCAAATTGCAATCACTCAAGCAGTTTTGACCTATACTACAAAGAATCTCTAGGCTGAATGGTCTTTGTCAGTAATGACTAGCATCTAAATAGGCGGAAGTCCTCAAATCGTGGTAACAAGGTGGTAGGAAGGAATTGCCAGATGGTGCACAGGTCAATGAAGGCACAGCTGAAACATAAATGGTGAACAGAAAGTGGTCAGAAGAGCAGCAGATGAGAAGAATGCACTAGAAATACAGGTTAATACAATAGTATGTAGTTGATGAAGTTGGAAAAAGACACAAGGTTATCAAGTCAAATCTATAACCCTACTGTGTTGAACCATAGAAAGGCAAATACTCCTACAAGGGTAATAACAATTGCCCCACATAAGAGGAAAAATACCTTCCTGACTCCAAATATATTAGAATAAATGCCTAGATCAACGTCCTACCTATAGACTCTAGTTCTCATAACCTGTAATATTATACAGAAATAGGGAGAAAAACACATCTTTACATATTCAGAAACCTAAATTTCCAGATTGAGGGGGAAGATCCGACTACGTTTACAGCACATACAAGAGAAGGGCGAAAATTTTGGTTTTGGACATGATACGCAAAAAGCGCTTCAGATGGGATTGGGTTGAAATAAGGAAAGAGGACGAGATGAGTACTCGGAGAAGCAGACTTGATAGACACAAGTGTTGTCCCTACTCAGCAGACTTCTTTTTTTTAAATTGCACATGCAAGTTTAAAAAGGGGGTTTTTTACTAAACAAAAATTTAATTCATGCGTCACAGGCAAAGTGCAAATAAGTTATCTCAGCAAAACATCTTATGTTGACCATTTCCTGATAAGTATCTCCTGGTAAAAAGTACAACCATTTGCAAACAAATTAAAAATGTCCAAGTTTAAAATTTGGACATCAACCCCAAAAAATTGTGACCCATAAAAACTAATGGAAAAAGGACCAAATATTTCTCCCACATTTCCCCTTTTAGCAAAATGTAGAAAAGGCCTACTTTCTCAGATTTCAATTTTTGAGTCACAGAGCCAGACTTTTTCCTAACATGCTTCATTTCTTCTGCTGGATTCCCTGAGAGGGACTGCCTATACATTATGAGATCATTACACATTTTGGGGTCACCCATGCCCTAAACGAAAACATCCTCACCGGATCAGAAGCCTATTGCATCTCTTTTTGCAGCTCCCTTACAAGCATTAAACACATAAAATTTTAATATACAAGCCCCTTCATGATCACTGCAATGCCTGTCAGCCGCCCCCAGGGTTTGAACTAGTTTCCCAGTTTTAAAAATGACAAGGTTTTTCCCCACGATGAAAAAGAGTACCCAAAATCAAAAAACCCAAGTTCTCTAACACGCTGGGCATTTGGGCCTTTGTTTGAGCTTTCGGTACTAGGTTGGCTTCAGGCCAACCTAAAGAGAGATCTTCCCAAACAAGGACATATTCATATACACCCAGGCCGGAAACTTGGCAATCGCCGGAAAGCCCCGTGGCCGCGGTCACAATCTCCCTTTGAAAATAATCTGGTAGCAAGAGCAGTCATCAGCAGCTACTACACCAAATACAGAGCAGGTTACAATTCAGCAACACAACCCAATTTCATTAGGGGCTGTCACCCTATCCCCCAGTTTCATATCCTCTGTGTTTTCAGTGTTTCCCCTAAATCAGGGAGAAGGGAAGGGGAAGCTCCTTAGGTAGGAGTAAATAGGGCCCCCCAAAACAAAAGGTAGGTCCCTCAAAAAAAAAAAAAAAAAAAACCTTTCCCCTTTTTCTCCCCTGAATGCTCTTTCCGATTTAAATCATAAAGGGGACCCCTTTTTCCTTTGGGGTAACCATGACGAAAAGCCAAGCGATAGGCTTAGGGCCAACAATGGGCACGGGAAAATTAAAACACCCGCTAAAATTTTCTGGGATCAGGAAATTTGCTTTTATCGCGGGTAAAGGGTAAACCCAGGGGAAAGCAGTTTGGGGGGGTTGAATTTTGGCCAGTGGGAAACACACATAAAATGTACGGGGACAGGTTTTTGGTTTTTTGGTAAAAAAAATATATATATGGTGTTGTGTGTGTGTGAATGTTTCTACCGCGGGCCCAATTAAAAAAAAAAAAAGGGTTTTAAGCTCCTCTCAACCGGGGACCCCATCCCCTGCCCTGCCCACTCCCCTCTCCCCCCGGGGACCCAAAGCGCGCTCTTTTCTGAACAAAACCCCGGCGTTTTTTTGGGGGCACGGATTGCACCCGGGTATTGCCCCCCGGGTATTTGCGCTGCAAAAGGGCTGGAATCCTTTCCCAGCCTTTAAAGGTAATCCAAAAAACCCCCCTTTGGGTATTTCCCTTTATATCTTTTTTGGGAAATGGGATTTTTTTTAGGGTTACCTACATTTAAAAGGGGGGCCCCCACTTTGGGAGGGATTATTTCCGTTTTGGGGTTAGAGATACTTGTAGGGACATATTAGGGATTTATATGTATGTTTGCCGGGGTTTTTGAACTAAAGGAACCCGGGGCCCCAAAAAGCAAATTTTTGGATGGGGCCCCTCCCCCCCCCTTCGCCCCCCCTCCCTGACCAGGACCATGAACCAGGACATCCTTTTAAAGAAAATGTAGAAAAATTAGGGGGGGCAAATACCTCACCCTACATATCCCCAAACAAAATGTTAAAAAAACAAATCCCCTATCCCAAAAACCAATTTTACCAAAACCCCTATTTGTTTTGGACCTTTTATAAACCAGAAACATGACCCAAAATTTCCCCCAAAAAAACAAAGTGACTGAATAAAAACCCCTACACTATTACTAATCAGTCCCAAAAAGGGCCCAAATTTGTACCAACCCATACAGGGGACCATAATTTGTTAAAAAACAAGTGAAACACGGGGATCTGCAGACTATATTTAAACCGGGGGGGGGGGGGGGGGTTTTTTTTTTTTTTTATTTTTCCACCATACAGTGACCATATAGTGGTGGGGCCCAACCAAAGGTACCCCAGGCTTGCGACTGTTTTATTCCCAACCATACAGGACCATATAGTGGTGGGCACCAGGTACCGGGGCTCTGCAGACTGTAAATTAAACCCCCATACAGTGACCATTTTGTGGTAGACACCAGTGAAACACAGGTCTGTTGACATATAAGTGTTTAAAATGTAGTTAACTCTTGTGCTAACAGGTGACGTTTCTTGATGAGTGGGTTGATTTTCCCCTTTGTTTTTTTTTTTTTTTCTTTTTTTTTGGCATCTGGCCCAAAGCCCGCCACCATGATGAAAACCCCGCCCACTTTTTCCCCGCAGATTTGGGACACAAAAATCTTAGCCCCCCCCGACTTTTCCAGCACCTCCCCCCCCTGGCTAAAAGGGGCCCATTTAGGCAGACGGGGTTTAGATGGGATAAAATGGGACCCCAAATAGGAAAGGTTTTAAGGTACCCCAAAAAGAGCCCCCAAAAAAGGGGCAGGCAGGGTTTGGGTTTGGGCTATAGGAGCCTACGGGTAGCCAGGGGGTTGGGTGGGCTAAAGGGGAAAAATATAGGTGGGGTTTTTGGGGGCAAAAAGGGGCCCCATATAATAAAACCAGGCGGGGTTTGAGGGCTATAAGTAGGCAAGTTTTTGGGGGCTATAAAGGCTATATAGGCAGACAGGCTTAGAGCTATATAGGAAACCTTTGGGGGGCTATTAAAGGCGGGAGGGGGGGAATAAAGGCGGCTGGGGGGTAGCAGGAGGTGGGGGAAATTGGGCAGGCGGGGGGGCTATCTGGCTGGCGGGGTTTTTATCTGGGGCAGGCTGAGGCGTATATAGGAAATTTTTAAGGGGGTAAATAGGGCAGGCTTGGGGGAAAATTAGGCAGGCATAGAAGGTATATAGGCAGTTTTGGGGGTGTATACGGGGCAGGTTTGGGACCCGGTAAAAATAATAAAAAAAACATCATTTCAATAAATAAACCAAAGGGGTTTCAAGGTTTTAACCCGGGTTTGATGTAAGGGAACTGATTTTTTTTGTATTTTTTTAATTTTATGTTTTGATACTTTTTTATCACCTATATGAGGTATAGCATTATTTTTTTAAAGGGGATTAGTTGGTTGTACATTTTTTTTTGGGTGTGAAATTTTGTCTGTTGTTATATATTTTTTTTTTGTTTTTAATAAGATCTAATAAAGTATTGTTTTTACAATTTTTATACCATTATATTGGGAACAATTTTTTTGGTTTTTTTTGTATTTAATTGAATAACCCCCCTTTGCTTGGCCCTTGCATTTATACGTTTAAAATATTTAAAAAAAACCCGTTTAGCTCCCTCTGGGAGGGGCGATGCTCCCGTGATGAGCCATTCCCAAAAACCCCAGTGGGTCTCCTCCTGTATGAATTTGGGAAAATGACACCTTAGGGTTTTTGGTTTTTGGTGTGGAAAAGTGGGTTTTTTTTAAAACAAGTTAATTTTTCTTTCAAATTTTAAAACCCGTTCCTTTACCAGCAAATTAAAAATTTTAATAGAATGGAATAGAATGGACAACGTCTTTAAACCCCTTTAAACAAACCCCCCGCCGTCATTTGGCGATTGGGGGAATTTTAGGTTTACCATTGCACAGAAAGTCTTTTTTTACGCCTGCAGACCAGGGAAATTCCCCAGGCTTTAAAATTTTCCCCCAGGGGCGTGGTGAAGAAATTTCGCCCCCCCCCCCCCCACCCTGGTAACATAATGCGCCACTATGCGACACAGTGCATCACCATCACCCAAAGCAAAATATACAAAAAACTTTACCACAATGTGCTACGTATAAAACTACTAAATAAGTCATACAGTTACCAAATAACACTGGTACACATAACCAGAATCCCAAGACCACATATCACCAACCACACAGTGACCGAATAAATACCACCACACCATGACCACATATCACCACCAATATAGTGACCGAATTATACAAATGACGTTTCTGAGTATAAAACCATTATACTACAACCAATATTCCCGGGTGTACAGTGACCATACAGTTTTGGGATACCAGCTGTACACAGGCTCTGCAGACTTTATAATTTGATTACAGTAAAGTTAAATCTAGTGACACACGGAGACGTCTCTGAAGAGTTGTTCTCTTTTCTTCTTCTCCATCTTTTCCCAGACGCCATGATGACTACTCCCGACTCTTCACTGTAAATTTGCAAAACAAACATCTTTAAGACTCCTCAATTTATCAGCCTTTTTCTACCAATTCCTATTTCTATTAAACTCCCCATCTATAGCACCCATATGGTAGCCGTGTAATATGCCCCTGTAGCCACGTAGTAGCCCCTATGCCGGGGTAGTAGCCCCTGTAGCCGTGATGCCCTGTAGCCAGAAGATGCCCCCCTGTAGCCAGTGATGCCCCTGTAGCCAGTAGATGCCCCCTTGTGGGCCAGTGATGCCCCCCTGCAGCCAGTGATGCCCCCCGTAGCCAGTGATGTCCCCCCTTGTAGCCAGTGATGACCCCCTGTAGCCAGTGATGACCCCCTGTAGCCAGTGATGCCCCTCTGTAGCCAGTGATGCCCCTGTAGCCAGAAGATGCCCTCTGTAGCCAGTGAGCCCCCTGTAGACAGGATGCCCCCCTGTTGCCCAGTGATGCCCCCCTGTAGCCAGTGATGCCCCTGTAGCCAGTGATGCCCCTGTAGCCCAGAAGATGCCCCCCTGTACCAGAAGATGCCCCCCTGTAGCCAGTGTTTGCCCTCTGTACCCAGTGATAGCCCCTGTAGCCAGTGATGCCCCTCTGTAGCCAGTGATGCCCCTCTGTAACTAAATATAAAAAAACCAAAAAAGTACTAAACCCGGGGTTCCCCGGCGGTCCCGCTCCGGAGCTGCTGAGCTGTGTAAGCGGCGTGACGTCATCACCCGCTACGCTGCACGCAGCCCCCAGGGATCTCCTAGGCGGCAGAGCTCCCGACCGAGGAGACCCAGAGTCGCAGGGGGCGTGGTGAAAGCCGTGCGCCCCCCTGCGACGCTGATACAGTCGAGGAGTCAGGACGGGAACGATCCTCCTGCCTCCTCCTGCCCCTTTGCAGGCTCTGCGCGACTGTTATAAGACAGTCGCGCAGAGTCAGAGGCGATTCTCCGGGCGGGGTGAGTGGTCGAGGCGCCCCCCTCAGGTGAGCGGAGCCGCGGCACCCCGGGTGATCGCACACCCCGCCCGCCCCTAGGAACGGCTCTGCTGCAGACATCAGGGATTGAGGCGCCTGGTGCCACAGTACCTTCACAGCTCTGTTCCCAGCACAGCCTCTGCAAGCGCTGGAGAGCGGGGGAAACTTCTGCTCCCCAGTGCTTAGCCCTTTGATTGCCGCAGTCAGTAACCGCAACATAATCAAAGGGCTTTCCCCTGCTTTGTCGGGTGATCGGGACTCCCGGTGATCCAACACAGCCCGGGAAATGGCTACACAGTCAGCCTGGGTGACCTAGAGTGGCCCCAGGGCTGTCTGTGTAACAAGCCAGTGATCAGGGCACACTGTATGCTGTCCTGATCGCTGCCTGTGTCAAACTGACACAGATTATATTGTATTAGCATATATGAATATGCCAATACATTACTAAGTAAAAAAAAATTTAAAACATCCCTCCATGGGATTTAAAAAAAAAAAAATTATAAAACATTAAGTGTAGAAAAAAATAAATAATAAATAATAAATATTTAATAAAAAATAATTGTGCATACATTACACACACACACACAAAAACCACACATATTAAGTATCCACATAACCGTAAAATCTTGTAGAATTAATTTAACAATTTATTAAATGTGATATGTGAATGCTGTAAAAAAAAAAAAAAAAAATTCTGCAATAATTTATAAGTAAATTAAAGGAGTTGTCTCCCTACAGGGTTTCAAAGGATGCATGAATGAAATACTTGGTCACTTCCCGGTTCAGACTGACTAATTTTTCATAAACCCCATGGGTTTTACAAGCTCCCGCCTGTTCAGTTGCTAATTAGATCGATTCTTCCAAACTGCTCACAGGACTTTTTTATCTGATCCTCTAACAAAAGCCCTAATTACAGTTCTGTTTACTTGAGATAAATCAAGCTTTTTACTGCCTTGCAGCATGGACACTGTGGACACTGCCCCAACCTGTGTGATGACATCACTCACTGTTATCTCATTGAACAAACAGCAAGGGGAGAATTGTTTACAGGTCAGTTACTGAGGGAACTGAAATAGCCAGGAGGCATAAATTCATTGTATCTCCTTAGGGAAAACAGAGAACAAAGCAATATATTTGGAAAATGTCTTTATTTTGTGTTCCCTACAATTTGAAAGCTATTCTTTGTAGCGAGACAACCCCTTTAAACTATTCCCCGAAAAAGTACAACTTGTACCTGTAACGAGTGCGCCAACACCCCGGCCCGTGGGCCGCAGGCGCACCCGTGCGCCCCCCTCCGGGGTCCCTGCCCGGGACGGTTAGCGCTGTGCCCAGGGGACGGGCTACGGGCGCACTCGTCCTAACCACTCACCAAACCGCGTTCCTGCTCCGTCCCATCCCCCCGGTGCGCGATGTCTTTTAAATTTAAAGGCCAGCGCACCAATAATTGGCCGGTTGCCAGGCGCTGCCTATATTTTGTTAGGTCCATGGACTTCCTTGCTGGATCTATGTTGCCCCGAGCCTTAGAGAAAGCGTTCCTAAGGGGTCTTCTTGCCGTGTACCAAACCTCTTGCTACGTTTCTCGACTTCCGAATCCTGCCGCCTGCCCTGACCTTCCTGCCTGCCCACGACTACGGTTCCCGCCTCTCCATTCTGTACCTCGCTGCACCTCGGCCGCCTCCGCAAGCCCGCCGCATAAGGGGTAGCGACCTGATAGAATCCCGCCACAGTAAGTCCATCCCGCTTTGCGGCAGGCTCTGGTGAATACCCGGACCCACTTGACCGCTCCTTGGGGCGGTTGTTGCCACCGCTTGCGGTGGTCCAGTGGATCCACTTTCCCGGGCCCTTAAGTTAGATCCAGCCATGGATCCCGCTAAGATGCCCCCTTCCCAAGTCTTGCGGATCTTAACGACCATTGTTGCCCACAGTCGCAGCAGATCGCGCAACAGGCACAGCAATTGGGCCAGCTCTCCACCATGATGCGACAGCTTCTGGCGTCCCAGCAGCAGCAACCGTCTTCTTCGCCGGTGGTTCCGTTTCCTCCTGCCGTTCCGCTGGCAACCATGGGCCCGAAGCTTCGTCTACCATTGCCCTCCAAGTTTGACGGGGATCCGAAGCTTTGCAGCGGTTTCATTACCCAGTGCTCCAGGCACGTGGAGCTGATGGCGGACCAGTTCCCCACGGAAAGGTCAAAAGTCGCGTTTGTGGTGAGCTGCTATCCCGAAAGGCCCTGGCCTGGGCGACCCCCCTCTGGGATCAGAACGACCCTGTAATAGTAGACCTGCAGGCCTTCCTCACCGAATTCCGCAGCATTTTCGAGGAGCCAGCGTGTGCGTCTTCTGCCGAGACGGCGCTCCTGAACCTTCGTCAGGGGGACTCCTCCGTAGGGGACTATGCGGTCCAGTTCCGTACCCTTGCTTCCGAGCTATCCTGGAATGACGCCGCTCTCTGCGCCACATTCAAGAAGGGTCTGTCTAGCAGGGTTAAGGACGCCCTTGCTGCTAGAGATCTTCCATCTTCCCTAGGCGAACTTATCCACCTAGCCACCCGCATAGATGTGCGTTTCACGGAGAGACGGCAGGAGCTGCGCCAGGAACAGGACTCGGCACGACCTCGCCGACTACCTCGTCTGGCTCCTGTGTTCCAGAGGTCTCTGCTGCCGCTCCCGCAGGTCTCTACCGAGGAACCCATGCAGATAGATTGGGCTCACTTATCGGATCAAGAACTGTCCCCACGTCGGGTGGAAAACCTTTGCCTCTACTGTGCCAGTCCGGACCATCTCCGCAGAAACTGTCCACTGCCTCCCCAGCTTTCGGGAAACGCTCGCACCTAGGAGCCGTAGAATAGGCGTCCCTAAGTGCTAACTCTCCCTCTCCACGATTGATGTTGCTAGTGGAGGTAACAATGGATGCTGGTCTACCGATCCGGGTCTCTGTCTTCCTGGACTCCGGCTCTGGCGGGAACTTTATTCATGTCTCCTTGGTGTCCCGTTACCGCTTGCCAGTGATCCGCCTGGAGAAGCCCCTGCTTATCTCTTCCCTCAGTGGGGAGCTCCTTAGCGACTCCATACAGTACGTAACCCGGCCTGTGTCTCTCCGTATAGGGGTCTTGCACAAGGAGAGGATCTCCTTTCACGTTCTGCCTCGTGCTTCCTCGGCAATCCTGTTGGGGCTACCCTGGCTGCAACGTCATGCCCTTACGCTGGACTGGAAGACAGGCGAGGTCCTCCGTTGGGGATCGGAGTGCCAGGAACTCTGTTTGGTAGCACCATGCCCGTTACCCACCTCCTTTCCACAGTCGTCTTTCAAGCCCCTGCCAGGCCTGCCAGGACTTTGGGGACATATTCTCGGAGAAACAGGCTGAGACGCTGCCGCCCCATCGACCGTATGACTGCCTGATTGACCTTCTCCCCGGAACCAGCCCCCCGTGGGGAAGGGTCTACCCGCTATTCATGCCGGAGTCTCAGGCCATCTCGGCCTATATCCAGGAGAATCTGCAAAAAGGGTTTTTAAACCCAAAATCCTCCTCCCCACCCGGGTCCCAGGTTTTTTCTTTGTACAAAAAAAATGGCTCACTTGTCCATACATTATTACAGGGGGCAAAACCAAATCACTTTTAAAAAATTGCATCCCCTACCACTGATCTCTGACCCTTTTGCCCCAACCAGGGGCCCCAAGGTGTTCTCAAAGTTTGGCCCTTTAAGGGGTGCCTAAAAACTTATAAAAATTTCGTGAGGGGACGAGTGGAAGACGGCTTTTCAATACTCGTGACGGGAAATTTTAAAAAATTCGTGTTTCCTTTTGGGCTATGCAACGCCCCTGCTGTATTTCGGGGAAATTTGTCAATGACGCCTTAGGGCCCTTCTTTGCATTTTCGTCATATATATCTAGACATATCCTGATCTTTCTCTCCAGACAGGCATACCCCAGGGGGCACAGGTGCCCCAGGTTCAAACTCTTTGCAAACCAACCGACTGTATCCCAAAATTGGGAGGAATTTGTCTGGTTTCACCCGGCCCAGCCTCCCGTTCCTCGGGTACTTTTTCCCTCCAATCGAGGTTACAATGGACCCAGCAAAACCTCTGTGATCCAGCAGTGGGGGGGAACCGGTGGCCCTTCGGGCTATACAAGTTCCGGGGGTTTTCCCAAATACTACCGACAATTATTCCCCCTTTTTCTCTATTTTTGGGTGGTTTCCCACGTGGCTCTCACAAGGAAGAAACGAAAGGGTCCGTTAATTTTTGGGCCCCCCGGCAGCCGAGAAAGCATTCTTCGAGTTAAAGACAGCTTTTCCCTCCACCTAAAATTGGTCCAAAACCAGACCCTGAAAAAAACCCTTCTCTTTAAGGTGGAAAAACCTCTTCTGGGGGGAGCTGGGGCGTTTCTTCTCAAAGGGTTCCCAAGGGCAAGACACTCTCTTGCGGTTTTTTTTTCGAAGGCCCCTTTTCCCCGGCCGGCGGAACGTAACAAATCCATGGGATTTTCGGGAGCTTTTGCAACAAATTGGGCCCGGAGGAATGGCGACATCTGCTGGAAAGGGGGCTCGACATCCATTTTTTAAAGTCCCTTTAAAGGACCACAAGAATCCCCCCCCCCCCAGTACCTCCAAGGCCCAGCGTTTGAATCCCCGCCAGGCCAAAGGTTTTTCATCTTTTTCCTTTCCCCGGTTCGACTTCCAAGAAACCACTTCCCGGGCCCGGGCCCAGAAAAAACGTCAAGGCGGATGCCCCCTCCCCCTCTGACGTTACCGGGGGAAGAACCAGTGTTCCCCTTTCATTTTGCTCCTAACCCTGGTCCCCCGCGGCCCCCGTGGGTCCCCCGGGGCAAAACCTATGTTCGTCCGGCGCCAGGAGGAAATTCTGAAGTGGGGATTTGTTTTTCTTCTTGGGCCCGGGCCCCCCCCGGGAAAACGGAAGTTTCCCCCCGCCCTTAAACTCACGGGGCTTTTGGTGGCCCAAATCTGCTCCCCGACGTTAAGGGCTTTGTTTCTCCTGGTCACTTGCCCGGAAAAAAGGGCCCCCCCGCCATAAAAGGGCCCCCGGGGGCTCTTTAGGTCCTCTGCCCGTTCCAGAGTTCCCCCCTGGAACTACTTAGCTTGGACCCTTCATCAGGACACTCGTCCTCCTAGGGAATTTGTATTGGGTGGTCTCGGACCGATTCTCAAAGATGTCCACCACTTCCGTGCACTTCTGGGTCTCCCCCTCCGGCTCCACAACTGGCTAGGTGTCATTTTATTTTAGATATTTTCACCTGCATGGATTAACCTTCGATATCCTGTCTGATCGGGGAGTTCAATTTTTCTCCAGGTTTTGGCGGGATGTGTCTCGACTTACAAGTCAAATTGGGACTTTTCTTACTGCTATTATCCCAGACAAATGGTCAAGTGGAGACGAGTAAAAATCAGATATTGGGGGATATAGTCATGCACGTCCATATTCCGTATCGGTCGTAAGGGAAAACTGGGCCAAGGCTGCTTCCTTGGCTGAGTTCTCACTATAATCCAGCAGGACTCTGGCGCTCTACGGGTGTTTCTCCTTTCTTTTGTGGTATACGGTCACGTCTCCTCAACCGATGCCTCCCCTTCCCTTGGTACGACCTACGAGGTTCCCACTGTGGAATAACCAAGTGAGGGAACATCAAGGCCATTTGGCGGGAGTCCGGACTTGCCTTACTCCTGGGCTTCTGCCCGCATGAAGACCCAGGCCGAATGAGAGGAGGTCTCCCCACAAGTTCCTGCCAAGGGGATAAGGGTTTGGGGTTTCTCCAGATAAGTAGCCTCAAGATCCCCAGCTATAAATTGGGTACACGTGTTTATGGGGCACTTCATGGGTACTCCGGCAGCTTAATCCGGTGTTTCCGACCAAGCTATGCCTACCCCCATCCCTCTTGGATTCCCCTAACGGCTTCCAGTCTCCCTCCTTAAGCCTGGTCTTGAACCGGTTTCATCTCAGAAGAGTGAGTCTCCCATCCCCCGGTGGTAGAGTCCTCCGATTTGTTTGAAGTAAGATACATCTTTGGCCATGAAGGGAACATCAGGGGTAAACGGTTCTTCCTGGTTGATTGGAAGGGCTTCGGTCCCGAGGAGAGGTCCTGGGAACCAGAGTCTAATATCTTGAACCAGGACCTTGTTTGCAGGTTCCTTCGGCCTAAAAAGAGGGGGAGACCTAACCATTCACCTAACCGCGTTCCTGCTCCATCCGAATCCCCCGGCAGCCGTGGCGCGCGTGCCCGTTCCCTAGGGAGTGCGCGCGCTCGTCCTTGTAAATTTAAAGGGCCAGCGAACCGATAATTGGCCGGTTGCCAGGCGCTGCCCCTATATATTGGTTAGGTCTACGGGACTTCCTTGCTGGATCTATGTTGCCCCGAGCCTTAGAGAAAGCGTTCCCATGTGTCTTCTTGCCTTGCCATGTACCAGACCTCTTGCTACGTTTCTCGACTTCCGAATCTCTGCCGCCTGCCATGACCTTCCTGCCTTCCCACGACTACGGTTCCCGTCTCTCGATTCTGTACCTCGCTGCACCTTGGCCGCCACCGCAAGCCCGCCGCGTCAGGGGTAGCGACCTGGTAGAATCCCGCCGCAGCAAGTCCATCCCGCTTTGCGGCGGGCTCTGGTGAATACCGGGACCTACTTAGACTCCGCTCCCTGGTGCGGTTGTTGCCACCGCTTGCGGTGGTCCAGTGGATCCACTATCCCGGCCGTTACAGTACCGAATAAAACGAGGCCTCATACAACTGCGTCACTGAACAAATAAAAAAGTTACAACTGTTGAAACGCAAGGAGGCAAATAAAATCTGCTGGTCATAAAGTACTTTTCAGGTGTTCGGCTTAAGGGGTTAATACTCAATGTATGTGTCCTCAGTCATCTTTGATACCAGAGATATAAGCTCCAGAGATTTTGTATAGCTTTATTCAAATTAAAAGGATTTTATAAAATTGTCTTTTTTTTCTTATCCTATATGACCCCTTTGTGTCAGTCATTAGTGGCACACCCAGGCACCCTTTTTATGTGGGCCTCTGATGCAAGGACATTTCCCTGGCCTTTTCTGGTTTGACACAGGTTCAACCAAATGGGTTTGGGGTGTGCCAAACCCTAATATTTATACTGTTTTCCTAGGCACTGACCATAACCCTAAGATGGCACTTTTCGGACCCAAAAAATGCATCTAACAATGTGCAGTGTGATTTACAATAGTTTAAATGTAAAACACGCGTTGCCGAACAGACGAGTGATCCCCGATGCGTGTTTACTTGCGTCTTTGCGTTTTTCGGATCCATTTAAAGAATTGTCATGTCAATTCTACCTGCATGTTATGCATGTGAAATATCCATAGGAAACAATCGAGTGCGTTTTTGGAGCCTGAAAAACGGATCCAAAAACGCAACACACTTTTAGGTAAGTTTTGAGTACGTTTTGGATGTGCTTTTCGCATCCGAAAAACTGATTGGATTAAAATGTGAACGTCTTTTCTGAGGTACAACTTCCCTTTTTCCTGGTCTGCCGGAGGGATTTCTTACTTGGGGACACGATTGCCAGCCGATCCCTCACAATTGTTTGCAGCCAATTTTGTGCCTATGCTCTCAAAAATATCATCACTGCTAGGGAGTTGGAGTCGAAAGGACTTCTCCTGGTTTGGGAGGATGAATCTTTTGAAGATGTCCGTCCTCCCCAAGTTACTTTACCTATTCCAAACCATCCCAATTGCCATCCCAGCATCATTCTGGCTTAGACTCCAACGATGTTTCAGTGAATTTATCTGGCACTCGCATCGCCCGCGGATTCGCAGGGAACTCCTCTCCCGCCCTAAAGCCGCTGGCAGCGTAGGACTCCCTGACTGTAGATTGTATTATCTGGCTGCCGCCTACGCCAGATTCCTGGATCTGATCCATGACTCCCACAATAAATTGTGGGTACTGATTGCACGTGCGGTGAGTCCGTGGTCCCTGGCCTCTATCCCCTGGTCATTGAACTACATTCTCTCTGACCCGCGGCAGTTTTCTTACACCACATTTAATTCCATGACATCCATCAGGAGACCCAAACCCTCTGAGACACTCCTAGATCTCCGAGGGCCATTGTTTCCCATAACGGAAAACCCCCTGTTCCCCCCCGGGAGATCTGGCGCCTCCTTCCTGGGCAGAACTAAAACTTCACCTCTGCTAGCAAACGACATGCACAATAGGGGAGTGTTGCGGCCACTCTCTGAACTTCTCGACGGTCCCCCTGTTTCCAAGAATCGCTATGAATATACACAGCTCCACCACTTTTTTACCTCTATTGCTAAGCACAAAAATTTCACTAGGGACTTGACTCCTTTTGAGAAGCTCTGTACTCAACAATCGACACCTAGAAACCTTATATCCTTGCTTTACCAATTAATTCTATCTCCTACAGACAACACTCTTCCCTCTTTTTGCACAGCTTGGGAAACAGAACTCCAACAGTCATTCACAGAAGCTCAATGGAGGAAATGCTTTACTCTCACACATAAGGCGGTCATCGCGTGTAAGGCTCAAGAGATGAGCTATAAAGTCTTGTCCCACTGGTATAGGGTCCCAGCTCTACTCCACAAATGGTTCCCTGCAACTCCAGATACTTGCTGGAGATGCAACAAAGAGGTAGGAACAATGGTTCATGTCTGGTGGGGTTGCGATGTTCTGCAGAAGTTTTGGAAGGGGGTGCTCCAGGCCATTCACGATTGTGTAGGGTCCTCGATCCCTAACACTCCTGAGGCTACTCTATTGTATATGTTCCCCGCTTCACTGGGGGCATATAAAAAGTCCCTGACCAGACATCTTCTCCAGGTGGCAAAAATGACAATTCCACGCAAATGGAAGCAAACCTCCCCCCCTTCCATAGCAGAGTGGGTTGAGGAAGTGGCTGCGACCCACCGCATGGAGGAGCTGGTGGCGCAGAGCTCCGATACTGTAGAGAAGGTACTCTCTACATGGTGTCCCTGGATAGTATACAAGGACTCCGCAAAACTTAAAGCCCTTCTTGTATCTGGGTCTTAGAGCAGGACAAGTATGAGGAATGGGACTTATGGTGGTGGGCCGTGCTGGGTTCCCCATTTCTTGACCCTCTGCTGGGTCTCTGGGGGGGTGTGGGTGTTATGCGTCCCGGGATCCGCACAAACCATTCTGAGTGCCCTCCCTCCCTCCTCCCCCCCCCCCCTCTTCGATTCCTTTTCTTCCCCCCTCCCCTCCTCTCTTACTTACTAGATTAGAGAATATCTCATGAGGAAGACTCCTGTTTCTTTGGAGGACTTATGTTGACTTTGCTTCGGCATCTTGTGCCTTACTCACAGGTGCCTTGTCGGTAAATTTGATTCAGTTTTTGTAGATCAGGCACTGGCTGGTTACGCTTGGATCCTTTAGAGGACCTGCTCCAAGTGTATACTAGGTGCCCTTTACCAATATGGGCACCACATGGGGCCAAAACTTCGGTTCCTCGTGTGGACCAATATTGCCTGTATTTGCAGTATTCTTTTTTATGTGTTTCGTTATCGAATGTTAGTCAGGTATGGCCACGCTGTTGTTGACCGCAATTTGTCAATACTTGTTTCATTGGCTTACTTTCATATGTGACTTATATTGTTTATAAAAAGAAATGTTAATAAAAATTTAAATCTTTAAATGTGAACGAATTTGATTAGAAAAAAATCGCATTGAAAAACAGATAAGAAAAATCCATCAAAAAACTAATGCAAAACGTACCCATAAACGAATAAACAGATGCTATTTTGGATACGTTTTTTGGATGCAGTTTGGATGCAGTTTTCAATGCATGACAAACGGATCCAAAAAACGGATCCAACACGCCGTGTGAACATACTCTTACACTAAAATTTGATTTGTCCAACCCAAATCAAAGCACTTGAATTCAGGTCAAATTCGACTTTGACCTATCCCGGGGGCACAACACTATTGCTGACCATTCCCATGGCTTTTCTGTCTAACTTATAGGAGGGTGTACCCTGTTAGGTGCACAGAAAGGGAGCAACATTGGTAATAACCAATTCTCCATCGTAGCGCTGTGTTTGCTATAGATCTACTTCTGTGTCCTCAGTTGCCCAGATTAACATCAGGTCAGAAAACAAAGAAGAAGCTACACAATGGCTGTCTCCATTTAGCAAATGGTGCTGAAAAGTTGCAAAATTCAAAGCTAGAAAACAAAAACACCCTTCACAGATTTTCCTTTGTGTTTGTTTTGTCCAAGACATCGATTGAATCCGTTTTCTGCCTCCGCGCGTTGGATTATGTACTGTTAACATTTATACGTCCGCAACAGTACAAAACAGTATATATCTAATAAGCTGCGGCAAATGTAACATATCCTGATAAAATCTATCATGGCTGCCATTGTAAACTGGGGAATGTCTTGTTCTCCGTCAGATATATAGCTCTATAGATGATAGCGCTCCTTATAATACCCGAGGGATTTACAAGAAATGAAATCACGGCACAGACAGACGCCGCTATGTCACAATGCGGTGCGAACATCCATAAGCTTCAGGCATCACATGGATTTACACAGATATGTGGAGTAGGGATCAGTGTGATCCATGAAGCTTACCTGTTGCATTAACCATACACAGTTAACCCATTCACTGCCGGGCCTTATTACAGGGCAGCCATCGCTCCGGCCTGTCAGTAGCAGGGGCGTCTCCGCTGAGTGCAGTACTTTGGGGGCACAGGTATCTGTGTAGGCAGCAGCTGTCATTAGTATGATTACTTGTGTGCACATTGGAGGGTTCCTGAATATGATCTTTCCATCCCTCTATACATTTTCTCCCTAGCACTGACAGCGCAGCACCGCGCCAGCTTACATATTTTATTGTTAGAAACTAGACAAATGATATTTCTGGCTGCGCCAGCTCCACTGTATAACCAATCCATAATGATAAACTACATGGCTCCATACCAATCATAGCTACAAAGAGACAGACTCCCATAATGTCATGGCCCATTGATACCCAGAAAATAAATGAGATTCTCCTCTCCTAATGCAAACTAGACACGGCCGTCCTTATGGTTTCAGCTTCTTTCACTCTCCCGGTTCTCTGTGAAATGTATATGACTCACAAAGAGGACTATGTATCGGCAGACAGTAATATATGGGACTAGACAATGGGAACGTTGTGGGTTCATTCATTACCGCTGAAATATAGCCTGGTTAGAATCCAGGCTTATCTACGACATCTGGCAAAAATGATGGGATCTGCTTAGAGCACAAATCTGGTCTACCATCTCTTTTTTTGTGGCCCTCGATAGTTTAGACACCGTGATCAGGAATGGACAAGCTCCCTCTGTAGAAGGACTGCGTCTCCACTTTCCCCAAAGAACACAGCTAGGACTTGCTAGAGGCAGCAGCACTAGCACAGGAAGCAGGCACCATCTTGGATTTTGAGTTCTGCCACAAGCCGCTCTGCTCATCAACTCACTGGCAGTGGTGTTGTAGACAGAACCGCAAAGGGGTTCGACGTCTCAATGGGGGGTCAAATCAGTATATTGGTTGACACGTGCCAGAGAGTAAGCATTCACAGCCTGACAATTTCTCAGTCTAATGAGTTCTTCTAAGTTTATTACAAAGACACAAGTTTTTATACTTTGGTCGAATACACATTCCATAAGCAACATGTGACATTACATCCACCCTCTTAATTGGCTCTTCTTATCTACATAAATGAATGACACACCCCACCTTTTGTTTGATAGAATCAAAACAGTTAAGGCCAGTGGCCATTTTGGTATGTCTTTGAAGCACATTTGGGTGTGTCTGAACACAGACACCATCTTGTGGGTGAAATAGACATTTCACATAATACATAACACATTAGAGAATGTAGAGTTATGCAGGCAGCTTTTACGTGCTATAATATAAAGACGTGAGGTATTATACTGACTAATACATTAAAATGGAGACACAAAAGATCACACATATATAACCTTTGTTCCCATCCACAACAGTGGCAAAGCTCTGGCATCTTTACCTAAGTACCCTAACCACCCTCCAAGAACCTCCAACAACCCTAAAGCTGATGTGTCTCTGTGAAAAAACCTTTGCCACCCCTGCTTTAGAGGATGGTCAACCAAGGATTCTTCTTCCATCAATTAGTCATATCCGACCCTTGGCTAGTTTGTAGGCCAGTTCTCACCCTCCTTCCTTGTCTTCCACAGCTTATTCCTGTTGATTGATGTTTATTCCCCTTTTATTCTTGATAGTTCCAACCAACCAGCCTTTCATCTTCCCCGTTTCCTTTTACCATCAAAGGGGTTATTTCAGTACATCTATTCATTTCACCTCAGTCCTGTTTTCTCAGTTTCATTTTTGAATTCAGGGGCGTGTTTACTGGTCTGCAGTGATGAGCTTCTGAGAACACCAGGTCTGTAGCTATAGCAACCAGCACTGGCAGCCTTTCAGGAGAGAATGAACAGGTCTGTAGCTATAGCAACCTGAGGAGCTGATGCAGTCCATACAAGAGGGGATATATAGGAATAGGTAGGACACAGTTAATGGACATATATTGCAAAGTGACTTGTTTAACATAAATGGCAATCTTTGTAGTGAGATAACCCTTTTAACCATCCTAAGTTGCATCTCCTTTTCTAGTGAATTCACCCCCATCACATGACCGAAGTAGATCAGTTTTGGTGATCTTGTCTTCCGGGGACTGTCCTAGGTTTATACCAAGGGTGGGCAACATCCGGCCTATGAGCCCTACAGGGTCCACTAAGACATTTGATCTGGCCTGTACTTGAGGTAATCCCCTTTAATTGCGGCAATCAAAGGATTCAATGGCGGGGAGCGGAAGAAGCCTTCTATACCTACCGTAACCAGAGGCTGCTCTAGAAACAGAGCTGTTAGTCACAGCTCTAGTCCCAAGATGGCTGCGGTGTCCAGGGAGCCACAAACCCGGCTCTTAGGCAGTGACCCCAAGAGACAACCTGCAGCGGCCATCAAAAGACAGGGGGATCGTTAAAGGGTTAAATGAACTAATGGGATTGAATTTTAACAAGACGTATCCACCATATAGACATCAGAAGCAATAACATGTACAGCGTCAGTGATTTTACTAGTGGAGAGAAGCTGCATTTCTTGCAATTGTAATGTAATGTTTGTTTTTGGTCCATACCTGTCCCCTCTACATTGTAAAATGTTGGTGCTATATAAAGATTATTATTGGAATAAAATATCACATTATCTCTGAAGTCATGGAGACATCAAACACATTGACCTATTTTGCTGTTATACAGAAATATTGAGCAGTGATTATTACTGTAGCATACAGGCTCTGCTGCAATAACAAGACAGCCATTAGTGGGAATCCTGCTGGATATTGACCTGTTGGAGCCGTTCCTTCAGGCAGAAGCTATTAGAGAGCTATAGCATTAGCCGTATCGATGTTTAGCCTTAATTTCCATATATTTGTAATGGTTAAACCCGTGCTATTATATCAATGTATTTGCTGTGTGTTACAGTGAAGGAAATAATTATTTGATCCCTTGCTGATTGTGTAAGTTTGCCCACTGACAAAGATATGAACAGTCTATAATTTTAAGGGTAGGTTAATTTTAACACTGAGAGATAGAATATCCAAAATAAAATCCAGAAAATCACATTGTATGAATTCTATAAATTTATTTGCACTTTGCAGAGAGAAATAAGTATTTGATCCCCTACCAACCATTAAGAGTTCTGGCTCTTACAGACCAGTTAGAGGCTCCTAATCAACTCGTTACCTGCATTAAAGACAGCTGTCTTACATAGTCACCTTTATAAAAGACTCCTGTCCACAGACTCAGTTAATCAGTCAGACTCTAACCTCTACAACATGGATAAGACCAAAGAGCTTTCTAAGGATGTCAAGGACAAGATCATAGATGTGCACAAAGCTGGAATGGGCTACAAAACCATAAGTAAGATGCTGGATGAGAGGGAGACAACTGTTGGTTCAATAGTAAAAAAATGGAAGAAATATAAAATGACTGTCAATCGACATCGATCTGGGGCACCATGCAAAATCTCACCTTAGGGAGTATCCTTGATCATGAGGAGGGTGAGAGATCAGCCTAAAACTACACAGGGGGGAACTTGTTAATGATCTCAAGGCAGCTGGGACCACAGTTACCAAGAAAACCATTGGTAACACGTTATGCTGCAATGGTTTAAAATCCTGCAGTGCCTGCAAGTTCCCTCTGCTCAAGAAGGTGCCTGTGGCGGCCCGTCTGAAGATTGCCAATGAACACCTGGATGATTCTGTGAGTGATTGGGAGAAGGTGCTGTGGTCAAATGAGACAAAAATTGAGCTCTTTGGCATTAACTCAACTCACTATGTTTGGAGGAAGAGAAATGCTGCCTATGGCTCAAAGAACACCGTTCCCACTGTCAAGCATGGTGGTGGAAACATTATGTTTTGGGGGTGTTTCTTTGCTAAGGGCATAGGACTACTTCACTGCATCAATGGGAGAATGGATGGAGCCATGTACCGTAAAAAATCTTGAGTGACAACCTCCTTCCCTCTGCCAGGACATTAAAAATGGGTTGTGGCTGGGTCTTCCAGCAAGACAATGACCCAAATCATCAGCCAAGGCAACAAAGGAGTGACTCAAAAAGAAGCACATTAAGGTCATGGAGTGGCCTAGCCAGTCTACAGATCGAAATCCCATAGAAAACTTATGGAGGGAGCTAAAGCTCTGAGTTACCAAGCAACAGCCTCAAAATCTTAATGATTTAGAGTTGATCTGCAAAGAGAAGTGGACCAAATTTCCTCCTGACATGTGCGCAAACCTCATCATCAACTAGAAAAAAATCTGACTGCTGTGCTTGCCAACAAAGTTTTTGCCCCCACGTATTAAGTCTTGTTTGCCACAGGGATCAAATACTTATTTCTCACTGCAAAATGCAAATACATTTATAAAATTTATACAATGTGATTTTCTGGATTTTATTTTTGATATTCTATCTCTCAGTGTTAAAATTAACCTACCCTTAAAATTATAGACTGTTCGTGTCTTTGTCAGTGGACAAATTTACAGAATTAGAAAGGGATCAAATAATTTTTCCTTCACAATATATACTATACACTTATGCTCATCTATTTCTAGCTTGACTGTTGCATTTTGAGTAGTTGACAGCCCTGACGAAGCTTCCTTTCAAAACGCCCGTTGGGTGTTTCTTTGGCAATATTTGATCTTTGTCCTTTTTATTTGATTGTGTATTGCATTATATATCAGCATTACATACTTACTCGACTCTCACTGATATTGTGGGACATTATATTTATTATTGGTTACATTGGGATATGTTCATTTTTTTAGTGCTTGCAGTATTCCAGCACCGTCTTATATTTTATGCATGTATATGTGTATTTCAATAAAATATATTTTTGTGTTTAGCTTCCATTCTGAGTAGCTGGTCAAATGTGACTACTCCCAACAGTATTCACCAGATCCCTAGCTACACATTCTTTTTAATTATTCCTGAAAGTCTTAAAGGGGTATTATTACTGCATTGATTAGCTTTATACATTTAGGCAAAGGTAAATACAGACTTTTACCAAATACATTGCTGCTATGATTTTGCTTTCTTTCGGAGCTAGAGCAGTTCTTATCTCCTGCATGTGAACACAAGCTTCCCTAGGTTATCGACCACCTCTCTCTTTAACAGGCTCTAGAGCCTTGGTAGGATGCCTTAATATGATTCAGAGCTAGAATCTACTAATACAGCTGTCTGCAATCTGTAGCTCTATATCTTATCAGAAGCATGACTAGGATAGCGTCTTCTAGGAGGTTTTTGATTTTAATCCCTTCCCGCTGTAGTGTTTTTGTTTAGACCGCATTCATTCCCACCCCACCCCCCATTTTCAAGAGCCAGAACTTTTTTATTTTTCCTCCTAAATAGCTGTAAGAGGTTGTTTTCCAGGTGGGGGAATAATAAATCGAAGGACAAAAAATACCATGTGAACAATCTGTTCTAGTTCTGCGACTGTCATAATGATCCTACCTAAAGACGTCATAGTTTGGTCTTCATATGTCCCTCCAGCACATCACAGGCAGTTTTTTTTTTCTTCCATTTTTAATCATCCCTGTTGGACTGATGAGCATATATTAGTTTCGGATGGTCGTTATTGGGCATGACGTCAGAGCTCCATTTACTTTTGCTCCATGTGCCCTGGCTCTCCCACGCTCCTTTAGCTCTGTTGCATAGTATATGCTGCAGCTACCTTCCCATGTGCCACCATATGAGTGTTGAAGTCACTCGTATATCTGGACTTATAACATGGCCATTTGTAGCATCTCACTTGATAGTTCCACCACGGAGAGCTACTATACCTGTTAATCTATATGTCTGCTGTAAATAAACGGTATACATTTCCTGGATTCAGGACGAGGTGTGCTGTACATTTACTAAACTTTATATAGGAATGAAAATCCTCCCACTAAACACCCATAGACTCACATAAAGAAGTAAGGTACAGAAAGTGAGGTGAAAACTTCTAAACTAGGGTACAGACAGCAAAAAAAAATGCTATAGGGGTGTTAATCTTTCCCTAAGTTATCCAAAAAGTAAAAAAATAAATAAAATATATATATATGTACATGTTCCAACTTACATACAAATTTAACCTAAAGGGGTTGTCTCATGTTAGACCTTGATGGCATATGGCTAGGATATACCATCAATGTCAACTACCTCTCCATTCGGAACGGAGAGGTTTCGGGGCTCAAGATAGGTGTGGGTCCCAGATGTGGGCCTCGCACCTGACATTGGTGACATATACTAGCGATATGCCATCAATGTCTGAAGTGAGACAACCCCCTTTAAGAACAAAACTACAGAACTAATGTTGTTTGTAACCCAGAAATTCCCTATATATAGTGTATTATAGTGTATTGTAAATTATGTGTAATCTGTACTCTACAGGTTGATATGATTCCGGTGATACCAAATTTGTAGAGTTCTCATTATGTTTCAATACTTTAAAAAAAAAATAGAAAACTTTCTATTTTTGTTTTACATTTACGCTGCAGTGCCATTTTCTAACTCCAACAACTTTTTTGTTTTTCCACCTATGAACCCGAGTGAGGATATGTTTTTGATCACTTTTTATTCCAACTGTTTAGGATGTAGAATGACCAAATTATGGTTATGTTTAAATAGATTGGATTTTTACAGAAGTGGCAGTACTGATTATGACTGACTTTTTTGTTTCTAATGGGGTTTTTTTTTTAAAGTTTTTCTTATTTTTAAACTTTTTTTCATTTGTACTTACAGTCTTCCTATGGTACTTGACCATAAGGAGGCACAATGACTGGTACAATGTTCTGTGATATAAATATATTGCAAAGAGGTACGCAAAGACGGCTCCTGTTTCAACCTTCATTTAGTCGCTTCTAAAAGGTTAAAAAGCCGGGATCGGAGCTGGCTGTGATCCCAGCTGCTAGTATACCTGCCTGCTCCATACTCCCCTACTGGGTGTCACAAATCACATTGTGGCCGCACACCGGGTCATGGTGGCGAAGATGTTTCCTTTGCCCCAGACAGTTCTCACTCACCTCTCCTCTTTCCAGCGTCCCTGCACTCTTCTGCTGTGAGCCGGCTCTGTGAGATTTAACGTGCCAGTGCGCTGGTAATTGGTTAATTGCCAGGTGCTGACTCTATATCTTGTAATCTCTCACTCCTCTTCCTGCCAGATCTTTGATGTATGTGCCCTAGGGAAAGCCTGTGTTATTCATGTGATTCTGCAGTCTTCATCAGTTCTCCTGTTTCCTTTATACACTCTGCTCCCCCCCCCCATATAAAATGCCCTTATACACTCTGCTCCCCCCACTCAAACACTCTGCTCTACTCGCCCCTAGAACAAGCCCTTATGCACTCTGCTCCCCCATCCCCATAACACACCCTTATACACTCTGCTCGTCCACCCATATCACACCCCCTTATACACTCGGCACCCCCCACCCATATAACACTGCCTTATGCACTCTGTCTACCTCCTGCCTGATAACAGAGGGGGGAGCAGTTGGCATTTCTCACATTTGTTTTATTTTATAACATTTACACCAATACAGGTGTTCGAGCTACAAGGATTGCTTGTGGAACCTGGGAGGGAGGTGGCAGCTCTCCAACATGAGAACTGACCACTGCAAGAGGTCTGCAGAGCTGTGACATCCACTCCCTCCCACTGCTCAAAGAGAATGAGGAAAGGAAGGGAGCAGGAACAGGGAGAGGGTGTGATAAGGTGAGTGAATATACTCCTACTGAGAGGAGAGACCTGACCCTGGATTTGAAAATTTATGCTATTGAAATAGCTCAGATGAATGCAAAAGCATGTAGTGAGAAAACCCTTTAATTCTTATAGCAGTACACAAAAGTCAATTACAGTGGCTTTTAATAGCGGCACACAGCTCATGCACACAGATCCGTCCTTCTCTGTAGTCTCTATTCCTGCCTCCTAGCATACACACCTGAGCAAGCTTATGATGGATATGCATTCCTAACCTGCCCATTGTTATCTGCTTTGTCCCTATTCTTACCTTCTCGTATACAGGGCCGAGCACACGTATGAATTTTTCTCTTACTCGCCTGTTTTTATCTGCTTTGTCCGCTGTTCTTGCCTCCAAGCAGACAGAGCTGAGCACACTTATGGATTTTACTCCTAACCGGTTTTTATCTGCTTTGTCCCTTTCTCCTACACAGCTATTTCTACATAGTTAATACGGTTGAAAAAAGACAAACGTCCATCAAGTTCAACTTGGGGTTGGTAAACATGTGGATGAAGGGAACGGTAGAGGGAATGTTTAAGCTGATACAGACTTTGGAACCCATAAGGCATGAACCAATCTGCCCGAAAGGAATTATTTTACTTCCGAACCCTAAATTGTCATCAGACTGGATCTAGATATTTTATATGACTCCATAAGTGTTAACCACTTACTACTAAATAATATTATCTAAGCCTTTCTTGAAACCCTCACCTGTTCCTGCTGTGACCAGCTCCTGAGGCGGCTATTCCACAGAGTCACAGTTCTTACAGTGCAGAACGCTTTTCTCCTCTGGATATTGAATCCTTTTTTCTCCAGATGGAGAGAGCACCCCTTTTACTTTTAAGGGGGTTTAACATGAAATAGCTTTTCACCATACTTTTTTAGGGGCCATTTATATACTTATATAAATTAATCATGTCTCCCCAGAGCCATCTTTTCTCAAGACTAAATTAGTTCAATTCTTTTAAGCTCTCTTCATAACTAAGATGCTCCATTCCCCCTTATAAGTTTGGTTGCTCGTCTTTACACTCTCTCTAGTTCCACTACATCTTTTCTATAAACTGGAGCCCAGAACTGAACAGCATATTCCAAGTGAGGCCGCACCAATGCTTTATACAGTGGTAATATTATATCTCTGTACCGTGAGTCAATGCCTTTTAATATAAACCAATAACCTGTTGGACTTAGAGGCAGATGATTAACATTGCGAGTTACTTTAATCTATGATCTTTAAGTCATTCAGATCTTTCTCAACAAGCGATTCTCCAAGTTTTTCTCCGTCTAGGACATATGATGCCTGTAGATTATTTCTACCCAGATGCAGAACCTTACATTTATCCACATTGAACCCCATTTGCCAAGTGGATGCCCAAGCACTCAGTGTGTCCAGGTCTGCTTGCAATTTATGAGCATCTTCCATAGATTGCACTACACTGCATAGCTTGGTGTCATCTGCAAAAATAGAAACATTGATATAAATTCCCTCCCCTATATCATTAATAAATTAAATAAAAGAGCCTTGGGGCACACCACTTATAACTGGGGACCATTCAGAGTAGGAGTCCTTTACAAATGAAGATAGATAGTAAAGTCAACTCAACTTAATAGCAGATAAGAATGGTCGCACATAACCGACTGTGCACATGCCAACACTTCAAGAGGCGTGTATAATACAGCAAAGAAAAGTCCACAATGGCTGGCACCAAAATGGATAAAAATTGAGGAATTTTATTCAAAAAATAGCCAAAACAGTGCAGTACATAGATCAGAGGGGCCACATCGCTGACATGTTTCGGGCAGTAATGCCTTAAGTCTTCGCAGCAGTCTAATGAGATGCTATTCTCTTATAAAGTGTAAATAAAACCAATTAACAATGATTAAAACATAACTTATCAACATCTGAAGTCCACATACCTGTGATGAGGCGCATCTGTGGATGTACTCCCCAAACTGCACAATATGTGCCTCCAGCTGCAAAAACGGCACCAGAAGCAGGAAGTTGGCGGACGCCGGAGCACGCTGTGGAACACAAACATGCGCTCCAAAGAGACTCCCATAATATGCATCATAGAAGGAATCAGACTTGTGTTCCAGTATAGGAGAGTGCACATGAGAGAAGCATTTATGTATAGTGATCCTGGAACATGCGCACATGATGTCACAGATCTACAATAGCAAGTAAATATATAATGCCCACCTAAATTAATAGACATGCATAACATAATACAAAGAAATGCCATATGCATAAATACCAGCAGAAGTAAACAAAGCTAGTGTGGCAAAAATCATAATGGATAGCTGAAATATCGCTGAAGAAGAAAAAACAAAAGAATAAAAACAACAGACTTCATGGCACAAGAGAATTAATGTATGAAAAACATAAATATACATACAAGTACAAATACATATGGTGGGTGGATCTAATAGTGGAACATAATTTCTCAACGTTGGTTAAGTTCCTTTAGGATAATACGTGAACATCCAAAATGCCGTGTAATGCATGTGCAAAATCTCCACCTCTTATGGGTTTCAGTATCCTCTTAATACCCATAATATGTAATCTGGGGGTACCATTCATGGCAGTCTATAATGTGTTGGGCCACATTAGATCTATTACGACATGTGTTGTTAGTTAGGTCATTGAGATTGAGAAACCGCACCTTTAATTTGTGTGTGGTGCTACCCACATAATAGAGATTACAGAGGGTGCAAGATGTTAAAGGGGTTGTCTCACTACAAGTCACTTTGCAATATACAGTATGTCCATTAACAGTTTCCTACCTATTCCTAGATATCCCCTCTTGTATGAGCTGCATCAGCTCCTCAGGTCGCTATAGCTACAGACCTGTTCAGTCTCTCCTGATTGGCTGCAAGTACTGGTCGCTATAGCTACAGACCTGGTGTGCTCAGCAGCTCATCATTACAGGCCAGTAGAAGCCAGTAAACATGCCCCTGAATTCAAAAACGAAACTGAGAAAATAGGACTAAGGTAAGATGAACCATTGTAGTGAGACAACCCCTTTAAATATATTACAAATTGTAAATTGCAATTAATGTAATGCAGAACGAAAAAAAAGACTTAGAACCATCGGAATTGGCGAACTGTTTGGCTGGAAATGGAAAACCATAGGTTCTACAGGAGTGACCACCACATTTAAAGCCATGTTTTCGGAGTATTAGATGTCAAGATCATATTGTGTGATAATAAATTACCAAGAATCTTGGGTTTTCTGGGAAAAATTTTGTAACCATTTTGGAGAACTGTATCTAGTATCTCATCCTCCCTAAGAATGGGGAGATAAGTATTATATATTTTATGGTATTAAAATGATGGCTATGATTTAAAACTAATACAGGTTGTGTAATGTTGCGCATATTTCGCTTACTTGGACTATGGCATCACAAATCATCTCTAGGACCTTTGTCAATTATATTAACTACTCTGCTTAAGATCCATTATATATTAGACAGAGTGCTTGGACTTGCTAAATCATACTCAGAGCCCAAAAGTTCAGTTTTTGCAGTTTTAAGGGGTTCAGTAATTGTATAACACACCGTCTCCAAATCTCTTATGTGTCAAAGGAGCTTTTAAGCCCCTCAGGATGCAGGACCCCATAGCAGCTGCTATCACTGCACCTCCTATAGCTACACCCCTGCTTGCAAACTGTCCTCATCTTTTCAGTTAGCCATTGAAAGGAATGAAGTATTTTAGCCTCTCAGTTTTTTTCTGTCACTGTTAGAGCCAAAAATTTCCTTCACTAAGTTTTTCCACGTATCCAGTTTACTGTTATGGATGGTAATTCCAGATTCTCCTCACCTGTATAGGTATAAAAATTAACCAGAATATCTTCTCCCATAGACTTTAATGGGGTTCGAATTTGAATAAAACGTCAAACCGAACTCACAAAAGTTTGTGGTTCTAATTGAACTAGAAGTTTTTACTGTTCGCTCAACACTAACAATAAGAATGAACTGAACTAGATCTTGTGAGTAGTTACTATAGGTCTCAAAATGGAATTGTAAAGCAGTGAGAGCTATGCGATGTGGGATGCTAGTATATAGTGATTCCACATTGCAGCTCAACCACTGCGTATCAGTATGAGGCAAATCAAAATGTCCTTGGTGTCCTGGAGATACCCAGGTACATGGCGAACCAAGGGCTGAGGGAAGGAATCAATCCATTGGCATAAATGCTCCAAGAAGAGCCAATGCCATGGATGATTGGACGCATTGGAGGTAAATCCTTTCACTTATGAATTTTAGGCATTATAGTATGGCTGGTCAATAGAATGTCTGACCATCTCTGGGTAAGAACTCACAGAGAGACACCCTCCAAGAGCACATGTGTGAGCTCTGCTTTAATGTCATCGTGGGGTCAGAGACTAATTTAAGATAAGTGGTGGAGTCGCTTAATAATGCGAGCATGGACACATGATAATCAGATCTGTTCATCACAACAACTGTACCTCCCTTGTCTGCCATTCTGATTGCAATCTCCCTGTTAGTTTTTAAATTTTTTAAGGGCTGACGCTGTGTGGCAGTCAAAGTTAAATGATGGGCTCTGGGAGGGACAGTATTACGGATAGCATTAAGCTCACGCTCCACTGAATACTGAAACCGGTCAATGGCCATCGTTCTTGATTGCAATGGATAGAATTTTGAATTTAATATAGTGGGCTAGACGATAGATTTTTCCTCCACACTGTGACCACGGATGTCATCAGCAAGATCTTTCAAGGGAATGTGTAATCAAAAATGACTTTAACTCACGTTTTTATGTTAAACATATTTTTTAAGAATTTTTGTTTATTTTTAAATTTTCCTTATCACCTTCATTATTTTTTAATAATTCTTAAGTCCTGCAGTTTTCACTTTGGCCACTAGGCCTAATAATAGTCTGACACTTCCTGTTCTGTAGAGGAAGATTCTCAGTTGTCTGCTCATTATCAGCACAAAGAGGCTCAAACTGAAAGGAGACCCCACTGTGAATAGGTAACACAAGATCCACCAGTCACAAGAGGAGATAGTCACAGTTCACCCTTTCACCTCCCTGCACAGTGACTTTTTCCCAGGTCACAGAGCATGAAGTAGAAAACTCTCCTATAGAAGTCAATAGGACTAAGTCAGTCTTAAGGCTCCTATGTGCATGAAGCTACTGTAAAGCATCTCTCTGACTGCTGTTAAAGCAGCGCAAACAAGGCCTAGTGGCCAAAGTGAAAACTGCAAGACTCAAAAATTAAAAAATATTGAAAGCGATATGAAAAATTAAAAAAAATAAAAAAAATTCCTAAAAAATGTGTTTAACAAAAATGGGACTTAAACAATTAGTCATTTTTTGATGACACATTCCCTTTAAGACATAAGACATTTGCTATGAGGATTGAGGTCTTGAACATTAAGAGATGGTTCAGAAATATCTGAGTTAATCCAAAAACTGACGCCATAAGGTTAATGAGCGTCTGAATTTATTAATCTCCTTCAGGACAGTTAACAAATCGATATTTTCTTCCAAACCAAAGTTAAATCCCAAGGAGAGCAATCTTCATTCTCTGAGGACGGCTCAGCTGATCTTAGACCCGTAATAAGATAAGAAAACCCCTACACATTCATTTTCACCTTCCACCGAAGCAACAAGAGGAAACGAAGTTCAAACATATAAATAAATAGCCGACAACTATTTGTTCTGACCCCAGACTAGCTGCGCATGTGATTGCACCGGACGTCCTCACACCCTGTGCTTGGTGATAAATACATCGCTCATGCATTGAGCCGTAATATTGCCTTGTGCATCAAGCTGAACGCTGCCCACAGACTTATATAGCTGGCAGCCAAATGTTCAACTATTCCCACCGATATTCCGACTGGCACCTGTATTAATATCCTACGCATATGAAATGCTTCAGATCACAAACAAATCATCTCTAGTCTCTCGTGTCCAATAATACCTATAGAGAGAACGAGCTGCTTGTGAGAAGAAAATTTGGTAACACAAAATGAAGCAAGTTTCAGTGAATTTGTCATAGATCCGACAGCAAGCCCCTTCTGCCTTCTCCCAGTGTTAGACATAGCGACGGGGGGTGTACATGAATGAACAGTATCTAGCTTTTCAATGAGGGTAAATTACACAATCTGCAGCGAGGAAAGCACAGACAAGGAGGGTGATTCGCATGGACTGTGATCAAGAGGACAGTCACACGTCTGAGTGAAATCCAATGTGCATCACCATGGCAGAACTGCAAGGCTGCTCTCAGATTTCGGCTCCGGTGGTGCAGCTACTTCCAGCAGACACATAGTTTCATAGTTTGTAAGGCTAAAAAAAAGACAAGTCGTCCATCTAGTTCAGCCTGTTGTGCTAAGGTGTTGTGCTACATGTCCTAATTAAAAATAATCTTCATTTACATAGCGCCAACATATTCCATATCACTTTGCAGTTGTAGAGGGTAAAATCTCAGACGAAAAGCTAACATTACAAAGTTAAAAAACAAAGCAATTAAGAGTATGTTCAAACAGCTTATTTTGACACGGTTTTGGACGAGGTTTTCGGAGTGTGTCCGCTCCCAAAACCTCGCCTGAAACATGCTTCTTCAGAAGAGGTTTCAGAGGCGTTTCTCGGCGAAGTTTTGGATAAGGTTTTCGACACGGTTTTCACCCATACAAATTAATAGCCAGGACTAAAACCACGCCAAAAACGCACTTAAAACACGCTTAAGGAATTGACATGACACTTCTATTTCAGCACTTCCAAAGAAGCGTGTAAAAACCTCGTCATGTGTGAACGACGAGGTTTTATATAGGAATCAATGAAATGAACTGGGGGCGTTTTGGACGAGGTTTTGAACAAGGAAACGCTCCGAAAACCTGTCCAAAACCACGTCAAAATAAGCCGTGTGAACATGGCCTAACTCATCAAACAAGAGCAGTGAGGGCCCCGCTTGCAAGAGTTTACAATCTTATGTGGGAATAAGGCTCTGTCTCCACTGCACAGAAAAACATCAGTTTTTTTCAGCATTTTTCGTTCTCCAGAAACGCTGAAAAAACGACTAAAGAAGTCCCGTAGACTCTATAGTAAAAACATCCTGTTGTCTCCACAGAACGTTTTTTTCTGCTCATTTTATTTACTGGTCGTCTTTTGAAACATGCAATTAGCAAAAATGAAACACAGCTCACCTCACTCTGTGTGCTAGTCCTTTATAGTTAGCGTGAGAGCACGGCTCCGGATGCAATCCCGAAACAACTTGAAATCCAATATAAACAAAGAGCGAGCCAGCTCATGCACCGAATGTTCACAATCTGCAGCCAGGGAATGTTAAAAATCTTCAAACTTTATTCTTCCATTAAAAAGTCCATTCATGGAAACATTCGAATAGAACGGGAAAGGGGAGGTATGCTGCCAGCCATACGCTTGACAAAGGGGGTCCACTACGGATAAATCCTCCGAAACATTGCGGCTTCGGCACCAGCTCCGATGAGTATATGTCTGCTCTTTTAATGTGTGCTATACATCATGAATGAAATATGTTTGCTATGCATTAATGAAAAATACGCTATATATTGCTACCATGATTAATATCTAGAGGAATACAGCAAAGTTGTTAAAGTATATCTATTTGTTATGCATATGAGAAATGGATGTTATGTGCTGCTATAAGGATTGATTTCCTATAAAAGAAAATTATAACAAAACAAAGTATATTGTGAAAGAATTTTGTGCTCAAAAGCACCGAAAAATCATGATGTAAAACATAAATGTTTTATATAAAAAGTTTATACAAAAGAAGTGATTTTGTTATACGTGGCAACTCCAATATATGTAAGTGTGGAGAAAGCTGGACAGTGGGGAATCTGTCATTGGTTGCCTAGTTTTCTATAAATAAATGCCCTAAAATTATTGTTGCAAAGAATAGAACTGGAACGGCAGCAGCCAGATAAAACACACCTTAGATCTAAAGCGACGCGTTTCAGGTCACGTGACCCTTCATCATGGTGTTTGATCTGGCTGCTGCCTTTCCCGTTCTATTCGAATGTTTCCATGAATGGACTTTTTAACGGAAGAATAAAGTTTGAAGATTTTTAACATTCCCCGGCTGCAGATTGTGAATATTCGGTGCATGATCTGGCTCACTCTTTGTTTGTATTGTCTTTTGAAACATGTTGCAAAAAACGGCAGAGAAAATTTACTATTGGAGTCTTTGGAAAGCACCAGACGTTTATTTGCGCGTTTTTTTGAATGAAACCCCAACCAGGAGATTAAAGAGAACCTGTCACATAGTTTTTGCCCCCCTGGCTGAGGGCAGAACAAGCTAGTGACAGACCTGCTGTTTCCAGTGCTGTGTTTTGCCACGAAGTAAAATTGACGTGGGAAGCCTGCAAATGAAATAAACATTTTCACCATTCATTATCATTAAACATTGTGCACCTTTTTGTTTTAGCTGCTCCTTTAGTGATCCATTTTTTACATCTCGTCTCCAGGGGATATGACCAGGGCTGAGAACTCCTCAGTCCTGGTTGCACATGCTCAGACATCACCTCTCCTCTCAGGCAGCTACTGAGCATTCAAACCCCAGGTGCTGTCACTCTACTCCCGTCCTCTGTACTCCTTAGTAATTAGTCAAAAAGTTCAAATAAATAAAAAAGAAACCTCAATCAGGTCTGTGCATTGATAAATAGAAAAAAAAACACAGGTTTGGTTCCTGCAGGGATTTGAACCTAGGACCCTTGTGCCTGGAGGCAAAAATGTTTCCTCTGAGCTAGTCACAATGCTTTACATAAACAGACCTTTCTTTGACTAGAGAGGGGAAAGGCCTGGTGATGTCATCCTGCTGGATCACATGATATGTAATTTAAACAAATCACACACGTCCCCTTCTGAGCACACAGAGCTGGATGCAGGAGGTATGAAATGAGATCGTGGCAAAACCCCTTTAATGCTCAAATCTACAGTTTTCAGCCAGAAGAGTCATTCGAAGAGTCCTTCAGAGAGTCAGTTTTTTTCAAACCCTGCCCACCTGAAGCTAGCCCCACCCACCTCAAATGACAAACCTGTATTACTTTGAATAGGTAGAAACATGTGAATAACTGTCAGTGGGTGGAGCTAACCTTTGGTGGGTGTAGCTAACAACTGCTCATGAATAAGATTTGAGGGGTAAATGCTCTAAAACTGCTGCATCTTACAGAACAAAGGGCACAGTGTTGGGAACAGCAGGTCTGACACTAGTTTGTGCTGCCCTCAGCAAAGGGGGCACAACTTATGTGACAGGTTCCCTTTAAAGTCCCACCTATAGTGGGTGTTACCACAGGTTAGGGTATGTTCACATGGCATGTTGAGTCCGTGTTACATACGCTTTTAGATACGTGTTTGGATCCGTCTGTCGGATCCCAAACGTAACCAAACACGCATCTAAAAATGAGCAGTGTGACTTGAAGACAAGCAAAAAACACACGTAAAAAAAAATAATTTGCCAACAAACGCAAGACGTGCTGAAAAAATTATTGTTTTTCAGCAGCTTTTGACAGGCAGTGGACAAAAAAAACCCCTGTTTTATGAACGTTTTTGGGATTTAGTTTTCAGGTCGATTCTGTCCACTGAAGTGTAGACATAGCCTAAGGGTGAGACACAAGGTGAGAAGTGCTTAGTGGGGGAAAAAAAAGTATTTAGTCAGCTATCAATTGTGCAAGTTCTCCCACTTAAAAAGATGAGAGAGGCCTGTAATTGACATCATAGGTAGACCTCAACTATGGGAGACAAAATGAAAAAACAAATCCTGAAAATCCCATTGTCTGATTTGGAGAGAATTTATTTGCAAATTATGGTGGAAAATAAGTATTTGGTCAATAACAAAATTTCATCTCAATACTTTGTTATATATCCTTTGTTGGCAAAGTATTCTGTAAGTCTTTACAAGGTTGGCCCATTCCTCCATGTAGATCTCCTCTAGAGCAGTGATGTTTTGGGGCTGTCGCTGGCCAACACGGACTTTCAACTCCCTCCAAGGTTTTCTATGGGGTTGAGATCTGGAGACTGGCCAGGCCACTCCAGGACATTGAAATGCTACTTCCGAAGCCACTACTTCGTTGCCCCAATGGTGTGCTTGGGATCATTGTCATGCTGAAAGACCCAGCCACGTTTCATCTTCAATGCCCTTGCTGATGGAAGGAGGTTTGCACTCAAAATCTCACGATACATGGCCCCATTCATTCCTTCATATACACGGATGAGTCGTCCTTGTCCTTTGCAGAGAAACAGCCTCAAAGCATGATGTTGCCACCCCCATGCTTCACAGTACGTATGGCGTTCTTTGGATGAAACTCAGCATTCGTTGTCCTTCAAACACGATGAGTTGTGTTTCTACCCAACAGCTCTACTTTGCTTTCATCGGACCATAAACATTCTCCCAATACTCTTCTGGATCATCCAAATGCCCTAGCAAACTTCAGACAGGCCCGGACATGTACTGGCTTAAGCAGGGGGACACGTCTGGCACTGCAGGATCTGAGTCAATGGCAGCGTAATGTGTTACTGATGGTAGCCTTTGTTACGTTGCTCCCAGCTCTCTGCAGGTCATTCACTAGGTCCCCCCATGTAGTTCTGGGGTTTTTGCTAACTGTTCTTGTGATCATTTTGACCCCACGGGGTGAGATCTTGCGTGGAGCTCCAGGTCGAGGGAGATGATCAGTGGCTTTGTATGTCTTCCATTTTCTAATTATTGCTCCCACAATTGCAGGGCTATAATTTTGTTTCTGGTGTCCTTTAGTCTTCACCATAATGGATTTTGGAGTGTGACTGTTTGAGGTTGTGGACAGGTGTCTTTTATACTGATAAGTTCAAACAGGAGCCATTACTACAGGTAATGTGTGGAGGACAGAGGAGCCTCTTGAAGAAGTTACAGGTCTGTGAGAGGCAGAAGTCTTGCTTGTTTGTTATTGACCAAATACTTATTTTCCACCATAATTTGCAAATGAATTCTTTCCAAATCAGACAATGTGATTTTCTGGATTTGTTTTCTCATTTTGTCACTCATAGTTGAGGTCGACCTATGATGTCAATTACAGACCTCTCATCTTTGTAAGTGGGAGAATATGCACAATTGGGGGCTGGTGTTCTGTGGTTTGGAAAACCTTGTTTTATTTACGGCAGTAGGAAACACTCTGAGCTAGTAGGGAAGTGGTCCCATGTTCAGGATCCTCATCAGAGACCGTGGTTAAGGTGGTTAGGGTGTCGCAGGCAAACTGAAGATTTTGGGGAAACCATTTAAAAAATCTTTTTTTAAACTATGCGGTTGGTACCCCATTTTTGTAAAAAAATTTAACCCAAACCCAAAAAACCGGGTGAACCCCACAAATAGAGAAAATTACTTTTTAATTTAAACCTTAAAAAGGGTTTGCACTATTTGCGGAAAAAACGGGCCCGTGCCGCAGGCCGGGGGGGGGGAGGGGGGGGGGGGGGGCTTTCCAGCACTCTGTTTTTCATCACTGATACCATGAACAAGTCCAAACAAAAGTAAAACCTTTAAATCCCAAAGGTTTTCCTACAAAAACATCTGATGATTTTGGGGTTTCCCAAACTGGGGGACACCAAATGAACCCTAGTCAACCCCCCCCCTTCAACGGGTTTTTTTCCAAATGTAGAGAACCCCAAAAAAGTATTCTCCCCCTTTGGGTTTCCCCAAATATCCACACCTGCTTTTTGCAAAGGAAGGCAAAAAAATTAAAACTGCTTTTTGCACTAACAACTGCAGAAACAAAGTCAGAACATGTAGTGGAGGAGGGATACGGTCGGCATAATTCAGGGTGTATTCAATACACACAAAAAAATTTTTAAAACCTTTTTTTCAGCCCCTAGAATTAAAAAATTTTTGGCCCCCCCTGCATATTTAAAAAAAACGAAAAAAAAAAAAACCCTCTGCAAGGGGGAAAAAACTATAAGCCGTTAAAAGGAAAGGGCCCAAAACCCGGGGTTAAAGGTAAATTTTTAAAAAAAAAAATTTCCCCCGGGCACCTTTTTTATATTGTGAAAAAAAGAAAAGCACAACCTATGGCACCAGCCCTCTCTTCATCAAAAACCAAACCCTTTAAAACTATTTTTTCCAGTTTCAAGGGGGGGTTTCCAGGGGGCAAAAAAAAATTTTAAGTATACTTGCTAAAATATAAAGATAAAACTCCCAAACCTTTCCCTTCCCCCAAAAAAGCACTTCCTGCACTCTTTTCCCCTTTTAAATTCTTTTCCCCATGACCAATTAGTATGAAAGGGGTATGTCCCCTGGGAAGAAAAGGGCCCGGGTAAAAAAACTCGGGCAGAACCCCAGCGCAAGGACCAAGGTGGGGAAGGAGAAAAATAACACTTTTTTTCCCTTTTCTCAAGGCCGCAGCATCCCATTTATTATGTACCATGCACCCTCTAACTTAAAGGCACCAAATACAAGGAGGGGCTTTTTTTAGGAAGGGGCCCAAAGTGCAGTTTTCCAAACAAATTGCTATACCAAAATAAAAAAGGACTTCAAACCCCCCCCCCGGGAATCCCACTTGTAAAAAGAAATTAAAAGTTTTTAACACAAAGACAAAATTTTTTATAGACCCAACTTTTTTTAAGTTTTTACATTTTTTTAATGTAGAAGCCTGTAAGGTTTGCTCCCCGGAATCATTTTTCTCACCGTACTTTTGACCCTGTTAAAAAAAAAAAAACAAACAACAATATTTTGGGGAATTAAACCCTTTTCCCCGGGAGCAGAAAAAATTCTAAGTCCCCAAGGCGCTGTCTATACTTTACCCCAAAACCCGGTCGAAACCCAAGCTCAAAAAGTGATACTGGCATTTTCTCAAAAATCGAACACGAGTCCCGGGTTGGGGGCAATGTGACACCCCTTTGCTTATCAGGACACCCGACAAACCCACCAAAAACCCCAAAGTCAATATCTTACCTGATAGGAAGACTTCTTTACTCCAACTTCATATAAAGGAAAAAAGGAAAAAAGAAAAAAATGTAACAAATCAACTAATTGCGGAAATTTTTAAGCCCAAATTACATGCACGTTCTTCCCCCCCTTTGCCCAAAGAAAAAAATTCATAAAAAAAGAAATCTACAAAAAAGCTCCCTACCCAAAAGCCTTTACCCAAATTTCCAAGGCCCAGCTCCCCAATCCCTTTATGGAAATCGTCAATCCCTTGCCTCAGTGGGGGCAATTTTGTCTTTCATCGCCGGGCCTAAATCATTACATAAAAAAACCCACACAGCGATAAAAGCTTTATAACACTGTCAGAGATACTGACCCAGAACAAAGTGCTTCATGCAAAACAGAAGCTGCAGAAAATCCACTGCAAAAAAATCTTCTAACTAACCAGGACATTTTACTGGGGGAACCCCAAACCACCCTAAAAGCTTTTTAATCAAACATTTTAAGGGGTTTTTTCCCCACCTCAGACATTTATGGCAATCTTTGGGGCCCAAACCCGGGGAATTTTTCCCCCGGGAAAAAATTCTCTGTGCAGAATGGAGGGAAGTGGGCACGCATGCCAAACACTGGGGGGATTTTTTTTCAATGGGATGAGCAAAAACCACCTCACTACAGGGCCCATCTCTATTTTTTGAACAAAAAATTAATGGGAAGATTTCCCCTTTACTCCAATTTCAGATACTGAAGAAAAAAAAAATAGAATGAATCAACTAATTGTGACATTTTACAGACCATTACATGCACATGTTCTTAAACCTCCCCATAAAAATCCCCTAGTATCCAAAAACCCGCCTACATAGAAAAGGGGTCCTCTTTTTCCAAAAGGGCCCACTCAGTCTGATACGTGGGGAAAAATCGCAATACTCCCCCCATTGGGGCAATTTTGGGTTCATCATCGCCAGGCCTAAACATTACAAGAAAAGGGCCCAAAAACACACTGTTTTTAAACCCCTTTTAAAACACTAAAAAAAAACCAAGAGAAAACAAACCCAAACAAAACGTTTCCCAATTGCAAAAAAAGCTGAAAAATATTTTGAAAACAAACCAAGGACATATTACTAAAGGGATGCACCATCCTAAAAGTTTCAAAATCAAATATTTTAAAGTTTTTTCCACTTTAGACTTTTTACGGCAGATAAACCCAAAATGCTTTTTGGGGAAAATTTTTCCCCCCCCCCCCTCTGGGGCAGAAGGAAAGGGAAAAGTGGGAAACGCTTTGCGCAGCACTCTGGATTTACTTCAATGGGAAAATTTCAAAATTTTCGGGCTGAGCACACCACCCGCACATACAGGCACTCAAATTTTTTTCTGAACAGAGTTTTGTTCAGAAAAAGAGGGGAAAGGCTTTTTTACCCCCAACCCTTCAGATACTAAAGAGAAAGAAAAAAAAATAGAATAAATCAACTAATTGTACTTTTTACAGAACATTACATACATTTTCTTCACTGCCCCATAGCAATCATATAGTATCCCCAAAAGGGACAAAGCAAAGCCTATCACTTTCCCAAGGCCCCCGCTCATCTGAAACGTTTTGGGGAAAACGTCAATACTGCGCTCCCTTTTTGGGAAGTTTTTTCATCAAAACCCCCAGGCCCTTTATCATTACAAGCCCAAGGGACCACACAACGTTAAAAAATTTAAAAACAAATGGGAAAAATTAAGAGAACGGGCCCCCGAAAAAAACACTTCAGTAAAATAGAACGCAAAAAATCTTTTTAATTCTAAAAAAAAAGGGGATATTACCTTTATTGGGTTCACGTCCTACACTGGGTAACAAACAGTTTAAAAGGGTTTTTTCCCCCCCTCAGACAATTTTTGGCAGAAACCCAAAGTCCCAAAAATGAGAATGTTCCCCTCCAAAATTCTCTGTGCAAAAATGGAGGAAAATGGGCACCGCCTGCACAAACAAACCCCCAATTTAAATTTTAAAAGGGGTTTCAAGTTTAGTTTTCGCACACTCCCCCCCCACATAAAAAGGTGCCGTCTTTTAGTGTTTTGAAAAAAAGAGGTTTGAAAGGCCAGTTCTCAAAATAGATCTCCTAATGATAAGCCATGAACGTCTGAGATGGGAAAGGGCACGTTTGCCATCATTGTCAGGCTCAAGGGACCACAAACAAGTCAGAAGCTTCTTAACCCCTGGATAATTTTCAAGAAAAGTGAAACCCCCAAACCAAAATTCCCTACGTGAAAAACAATCCAAAAACCCTTAAAGACTTTTCTGAAACCCCAAAGGGGAACTACGGGGCTGCACCATGGCCCCCCAAAAGCTGCCATCCCAAAAATTTCCAAAAAGATATTAAGCCCCCAAAAAAACCCGTAGGAGAACAACATTTCTTTTTTGTTTCCATCCGGGTTTATCCAAAATCAACTTTAGCAGTACAACTCAGCATACCCCTCACTAATGGAAGTTCCAAACACAACCTTTTGTGCCCCGGGTTTTTCGGAAAAAACCCAAAGGAAAAGAGTAAAGGGGGAAATTTCAGGGCCCTCGCCAAATTTTTACAGCCTGTGAAGCCCGGGCCGGGAAACCAAAAAAATTTTTTACCCCCAAAGACTTTGATGGCTTAAACAATAGGAAAAAGCAATTTAAAAATCTGATTAGGTTTAGGGCCCAACCGGGATCTCTGAAACGGGCCCCCCAAAAGTGTTGTCTTAAAAAATTTGGGGGACCGGGCGCCACTTTTCTTTCAGTCTCCATTTTTTGGTTTTTTAAGTGAGGTCCCAGTATAGGTGGAAACAGGTTGTTATTTGGGCCTACCCAAAAAACTTCCCCTAAAACAGAAATAAGGGGTTTTTGCACAAGTGCGACCAAATCTCCCATTTTTCACTAAAACTATTCAGGACCCATTCCCAAGATAATTTGGTTCCCCCTCTGGGGCCCCGCACCAAACAGACTGGGGGAAGGGCCCACATCCTATCAAAATGCCAAAGGGCAAAGGGGGGGAAAAACCCCTTTAACAAGATGGGAAAAACCCTTTAAAGGTCCTTTTTCAGCTACAAAAAAATAAAACTGGAACATTTTACAAAAACAAGTTTTAAGGTATATGGCAAATCGCTGCAGCATAAAAAAAAAAGGGGGAAAAAAACCCCTTAAATTTGTGTTTAAAACAAAGAAAACCAGTTACAACTTTCAAAGATCTTAAATAAAAAAAAAAAAAAAAAAGTGAAGCCACCCAAGTAGACTACAAAAAAATTAAAACCCCTTCCCCCCCCCCCCCCAAACCCCCCAAAACTGCAATAAGGAACGTAAATTAAACCAAAATTCAAACAAGTAAGTGGCCCTTTTTCCTACAAGCTATACTGCAAAGGGGCCCTTTAAAAGAAACAAACAACCTCCCATAAAAAAAATTTCCCAATGTAAAAAAAGAGCATCAGGGGAAAGAAACCAGCTTTTTACCCTTAACAATACCAAAGGGGACCCGGGATAGTGACTAAAATCACCCCATTCCCCCTCACAATTTATTTCCGACAGCAAAAATCCAAATTGGGGAATGGGGCCCAAAACCTTGAAAAACATTGGGTTTAGGCAGATAAACCCCCCCAAACCCCTCTACTCTCACCAAAGTTTTTGGAAAAACAGGTTGGGTTTGTATTTCCCACCTCACATTTAAAATTAAAAACAAGAAGATTTTCCCTCACTTCCAAAACAAAAATTATAGAAAACATTTAGGCAAGCCAAAACCATTTCTAGCCCCACACCAAATTTATCAACAGAACAAACACCAAACGAATTTTTTAAAGGGGGAAAACACTAATTTAAATACAGCAAATTACTGTACATACCATCCCCTTTTAAATCATTTAGCGCGACCCAGACCCCATCAAACCCCCAAAAAAAAGAGACCCCCAAAACTCTTGCACCCACCTCTAAGTTTTTTTTTTTTTTCTTTTTTTTCAAATCCCAAAACTCAGGACGGGGGACCTGGTGGGAAGGGGAAAAACCCTTTACTGGGGTTTCACTTCTTAACTGTTTTTCTGCGAGACTTCATCCTCCCAATTTCCCGTTTTGGGGCCAGAAAGGTTTTTGGGCCCCAACCTCCATCGCACATTTAAATATGCCTAACCCTCATCCTTCCCCAACCCTTTTAACTTAAAAAAAAAATTTATCTAAAAACACACATGGCATAAAATCCCTCCGAATGAATTAAACCCAACACCCATGCACGATAAACAGGTCAGGATCAAGGGTCAAACACATTATAAAAGGGGCAAGGGCCATAATTTTAAAAGTGGTTTTTCAGTGAGGGGAAGTGTGGCCATCCCAGCTTTTATCAAGGCCCTCCCACACACCCCAAAAACCAAAGTCCCCTATTCTTTTCCAAAAGATGGAAAACCTTTTTTTCCTCCCTATTGGGAAAGAGTTAAAAAAAAAAAAAAAAGTTAAAAACCCCGGCAATAGTTTTTTGAAAATTTTTACGATTTTTAAAAAAGGGAAACCAGGAAATTCTTTTTTGATAAAAATCAATTTGGTTTTTTATCCCCCCCAATTTAAAAATTTTAAAAACCCTGGACTTTCAACTGGGGGGTCCAAAAACAAATTGGCCCCCAACGAAGTGAGTCCCCAGGTTCCTGAGCCCGCCTTTTACAATGCACTAATTTTTGCATAAACTGTAACCCAAAAGGCCCCCACCACTGCTGAAGGGCTTTAAAAGGGGTTTTCTCAATTTCAAAATTGCTTTTTTATGTTAAAGATCTTGCAAAAAAAAAAAAAAAAAAAAAAAGTCAAATTTGAAATATTTTCCCCTTTACAGGTTTTCCCAAACCTTTTTCCTAAAATCCCCTCTTGAAAGGGGCGCATCAGCCCCCCCAGGGGGCGCTATAACTACAGACCTTTTTGATCTCTCCCGGATAGGCTGCCAGCACTGGCGCTATAAGCTACAGACCTGGGCTGCTAAAAAGCAGCCTAAGAAAAAGCCATTTAAAAAACCCCTGAATTCCAAAAAGAAAAACCCAAAAAAAAGGACAAAGGGAAGAGGGAAACAAAGTCGGTGGGGACCCAACCCCCTTTTAAAACTTTAATCTACACACGAAGGGGGTACACAATGAAGTCTCATCTGCTTAATATGTCCAGATCAAGCTCAGGGTCGTATGAGTAAAAGTTCAGTTTTCAAATCAAACGTAAGTTTTCCAAATGAGGGCCCAAATGTGACATCCCTGCTTATTAAGGAGTCATCAAAAACCCCCTCGCCATAAAACCCGGTCATATTCTTTACCATTTTATGGGGGACCCCCTTTCCTCCCGACTTTTCCAAAGGTAAAAAAAAAGTCAAAAAAAAAAAAAAAAATTTTGATCGGCCAAACAAATTTTACATTTTTTCGGAACATTAAGGGGTTTGTAAATTCACTTTTAAATTTTCCAGAAATTTAATCTTTAAGGGCCCCCGTTCCCCCCAAAGCAAAGTAAAATGCAAAAGAAGGGTCTCGCTATTTTTCAAACCGACCACGCAAAGAGAAATTTACTGCTATTGGGAAATTTCAATATAGCCAAGCCCCACACACACTCCCATAGACAGAATTGGGGGAGGACAAGTTTTCACGTTTCCCGTCCTCCCCACTCTCATGTTTCATTTTGGGCCCAAAACTTTGCCAAAGCTTTGCAGAAAAACCCCCTTAAAAACAAAACTTTTGTTTTTTTTATGAAAAAATTTTTCATTTTTCCCGCTCATCAATTATTTAAAATTCATATTTAAAGGGGGTTTTTTTTTACTACAAAATTAGCTCTCAACATAAATGGGCAAATAATTGAAAAAATCAAAAAACATAGGGCAATAATTTCACAATTTAAATTAAAAAGGAAAATAATTTTTAGTTTTTGAGTTTCCCCAGGTTTTTTACGGTTACCTTTACCATAACCCTTTTTCCAAAATTAAGGTGGGAAAAGCAGAGTGATTGACCATGAAAGTTAAAAAGAAAAACCCAAATTTTTTTTCAGGGCCTCACAAACAAAATGTACCCTGTGGTACTAAAAGGATTAGCTTCCTAACTTTTCAAAATTTTAAAAGCTCAGTTTTTTTAAGACCCCTGAATATGCTAATCCCCTTTTCTTTTATAACAACCCACTGCCAGAGGAGATACAGGGCGACTTTAAGGGTTTTGGCCTTTATTTGACCCCTTTTTTAAATCGCTTTTAAATTAGTATGGACCTTTCGCCAAATGTATGAAGCTGTTTTTTTCTGCAGGGGCAACAACAGGGCAGTATAGGGGCCAATACCACAATTTTGGCCAGGCAACCCCCTTTAAACCCCGGGGCTGGCTTTCTTCCCCGCAATTCCCTAAAATCCCGGGCAGTGGGGAAAACCCAATTTCCACAAGTCTGGCTCAGGCACCACCTTTTTCCCCGGGCTTTTGGCTTTTTTCTTCGCAGGTCAAACATACAGGGCAATGTAAGACCCCCTACCACAAATCTTGGGCCCGGCACCCCCTTTAAACCCTGGCTGTTCTTCTGCAAAAGGGCATACATACAGGGCATTTTAGAAACCAATACCACAAGCGGCTCCGGGAAACCCCCCTTTCCCCTTTGGGCGGGGTTCTTCTGCAGTCATAAAAATACAAAGGGGCAGTGTAAGAGCCAATACCAAAAATCTGGGCTCAAAGGGACCACCTTTTTCCCCGGTCGGCTGTTCTTTTGCATTTATACATACAGTTCATTTTAGAGCCCCAAAATCACAAGTCTGGCTCAGGCCCCCCACCTTTACCCTGGTCTTTCCTTTTGCATATCATACATACAGGGCAAATGTAGAGCCAAAACCACAAGGGCCCGTCCAGGCCCCCCACCTTTTTAAACCCGGTTCCCGGCTGGTTTCCCCTGCCCGGTTTAAAACATACAGGGGAAATGAAGGGGCCAATAAACCACAAGTTTTGGCCCCAACACCCCCTTTACCCTGGTCCCGGGTGTTCTTTCTGCAGGTCCCTACATACAGGGCAAATGTAGAGCCAAAAAACCACAAGTCCGGGCCCGACACCCCCCCTTTACCCTGTCCCCGGCTTTGTTTTAAAACTATTTTGCGCCAAAGTTTTGGTGTCAAAAAAAAATAAATGGGGTCACTTCTACTAACGGGTTCGACTTAAACCCCCGAACCCCCCCCAAAACTTTGGGGGTGCTAAAGTGTCTTTTGGGGCAGTAAACCCAAGGGTCTTAACGTGCCAAAAAATTTTGGGGTGTGCCCGTTCATACCCTCTATAAAAAGAGGGCCCAAAATCACTTTTTTAGGCCAGAATTCTTGGGGGGGAGCCCCCTTTTTAAAACAGTTGCCCAAGTGCAAACTGCTTTTGACCCAGGAAAAAAGCGGGTGAGAAAAACCCTTTTTTAAATTTTAGACAAATTTTTTTTAAATTTCAAAAGGTTTGGGGCCCCGACTTTAGTCCCCAAATTTTTTTTGGACCCCCCTGTTTTAATTTTAGTTCGGGCCCCCCCCGCCAAAAACCAGCACGCAACTTTACCTTTTTAAATTGCCAGTTTCCTCTGTTTTAAGGGTTTCTGAACAGAGATTTTTCTTTTTTTAACTCTAATGTGCTAATAAGCTATGAAATGGTCAAATGGTGGTTTACTTATTTTTCCTACCCCCCCCACATTTCATACATTAACAGGGATTTGGGCCCCCAGTGTTAATCAATTTAAACCCCCTGGAAACCTAAACCCCTTTCCCCAATTTAGCTTTGGGGACTTCCCAAAAAGTAGCTTCAAGGCCAAGTCGCAACTGCTTAATATGTCGAGATCAAGCTCAGAAAGTATGAGTACTGTGCATTTCTCATAATCGAACACGGGTCTCAGTGAGGGCAAGTGTTTACAATCCCTGTTGATCATTTCACTCCCCCTAACATCTGGTTTAAACCCAAAGTCCCTTTTTCCCTTTTCCCGATGATGGGGGAAAACTCCATTTTTAAATTTAGCTTTTTTACAAAGAGTAAAAAACCCTAGAAAAAAAAAAATTTTGACCAAAATAACCTTTTTAAGTCCCCCCCTGGAAAAAAAATGTTTATGTCCGGGGAAATTTGGGGATTTTTTGAGAAGTCCTAGACTTGTCAATGGGTTTGGGCCCCTTACTGCTTCCCAATTTCCCCAAAGGGGAGGGCACAAAGGTTTCATGTCCCCCTCTTCCAATCCACAAAAACGGCACTATTGTTTTTAGGGTCACCGGTTGGATTTTTTTTACAAGAAAGTGAAAACCCAAAACAGCCCCCCGGTTTCCCCTTTTTTCCCAGGTGCCCATAAGGACCTACACGGGAAAGTCTCACCTGCTTAATATGTCGAGATCAAGCTCAGATCGTATGAGTACAGTGCTGTTCTCATAATCGAACCCTGGGTTTCCCCCAGTGAGGGGGAAGGTGACAATTTTCCCCCCTTATTTAAAAACTCTTTTCCCACAAAAAAGTCCCCGTAAGCAAAGTTCCCTTTTTCTTACCTCTGGTGGGGGGGACTTTTCCCTTTTTCTACAACTAAATAAAGAAAAAAAAAAAAAGAATTAGACCAGATCAAGTGATTGTAATATTTTACAGACCATAGCAAACACATTTCTTTGAGGGGCCCCTTGCAATCCATTGCCCAAAAAGGGGAGTACGAGTAAAGTCTTGTCTATTTTTAAACCAGCCACAAACGGTCGGGATCAAGCTAGATGAAAGATACGACATTTCTCTTAATCGAAAACGGGTCATGAGGCAAGTGTGACATCCCTGCTTGATCAGGACACTCCAACTAACATCTGTAACCAAAGCATATCTTACCTATGTTTGGGAAAACCCCTTTTAACCCCAACTTCAGATACCGAGGAGAAAGAAAAAAATTTAACAAATCAACTAATTGCGGCATTTTACAGACCATTACATGCACATGTTCTTCACTGCCCCATAGCAATCATATAGTATCCACAAGAAGCTACATAGCAAAGTCTTCTCTACTTCCAAGGCCCAGCTCAGTCTGAGTACGTTTGGAAATCGTCAATACTGCGCTCAGTGAGGGCAAGTTTGTCATCATCGCCAGGCCTCATCATTACATCAAGGGACCACACACTGATTAAAGCTTTATAACACTGGAAAATATCACGAGAAACGGACCCAGAAAACAGCGCTTCATGCACAACAGAAGCTGCAGAAAACCCCTGCAAAATATCTTCTAATCCAACCCAAGGGGATTTTTCGGGGAGCCCCTTCAGCTGCTAATCAAATAGTTTTTAAGGTTTTTTTCTCGGGCCCCAACATTTAAGGGGAGATCAATGCAATTCTAAATGTTCCCCTCCAAAATTTTCTGTGCAGAATGGAGGGAAGTGGCGCGCTTTTAGCACTCCCGGGTCCCCAAAGGGGTTTCTAATTTAAGCTGGGACCCACCCCCCCACAACATGGCCGTCTCTAGTTTACACGGAAAGATTCTTTACCCCCAAATTAGATCCCGAAGAGAAAGAAAAAAATAGAATAAAATTAACTAATTGTGACATTTTACAGACCATTACTTACATGTTTTCACTGCCCCATAGGATCTACAGTACCCCAAGAAGCTAAAGCAAAGTCCTACTACTTCCAAGCCCAGCTCAGTCTATAAAGTTAGGAAATCGTCAAAATGCGCTCATGGGGCAATTTTTATCATCCCAGGCCCACATTACTCAAGGGGCCACAAAGCGATTAAAGCTTTATAACACTGGAAAATACCAAGAGATACTGACCCAGAACAAAGTGCTTCATGCAAAACAGAAGCTGCAGAAAATCCACTGCAAAATATCTTCTAATCTAACCAAGGACATTTACTGGGGGAAGCACCATCCTACAGCTGCTAATCAAACAGTTAAGGGTTTTCCCCACCTCAGACATTTATGGCAGATCAATGTCTATTCTGAGAATGTTCCCCTCCAAAATTCTCTGTGCAGAATGGAGGGAAGTGGGCACGCATGCGCAGCACTCCGGATTTACTTCAATGGGATTTTTTAAACTCACGGCACACTCACCCCCCATACATGGCCCTCATGTTCTGAACATATATGGAAAGTTTCTTTACTCCAACTTCATATACTGAAGAGAAAGAAAAATAGAATGAATCAACTAATTGTGACATTTTACAGACCATTACATGCACATGTTCTTCATCCGCCCCATAGCAATCACATAGTATCCACAAGAATTACATAGAAAAATGTATTACTTCCAAGGCCCCCGCTCATCTGTAGTTAGAAAATCATCAATACTGCGCTCAGTGAGGGCAAGTTTGTCATCATCGCCAGGCCTCATCATTACAGCAAGGGACCACATACTGATAAAAGTTTTATAACACTGTCAAGAGATACTGACACAGAAAAAAGTGCTTCATGCAAAACATTAAAAGAAAATCCCCGCAAAAAATCTGAATCTAAGCAAGGACAATTACTTGGGGTGCCTCCTACAGCTTAATCAGTTTAAAAGGGTTTTCCCCTTTTCAGACATTTATGGGGAGACCAAAGTCTTTCTAAATTTCCCCCCCTCCAAAATTCTTTGCGAAAAGGAGGGAAGTGGGCACGCATGCGCAGCAATCCGGATTTACTTCAATGGGATTTCTAAGTTCAGCTGAGCACACTCACCCGCACATACATGGCATCTCTATGTTCTTTACTCCAACTTCAGATACTAAAGAGAAAAAAAAAATAGAACAAATCAACTAATTGTGACATTTTACAGACCATTACATACATGTTCTTCACATGTTCTTTATGCAACATAAAAATATCCCCCAAAGAACTACATAGCAAAGTCTTCTCTTCCAAGGGCCCGTTTAGTTCCCAGTACTTTGGGAAAACGTCAATAACCCCCAGTGAGGGCACGTTTGTCATCATTGCCAGGCCTCATCATTACGTCAAGGGACCACACACACTGATTAAAGCTTTATAACACTGGGAAATATCAGATTAGCTTCTAAGAGTCGACCCAAGGGCATCTACTGGAGACTGCACCATGCACCCTACAGCATTCATCCAAACAAAGGGGTTTTCCCATCTCAAACATTTATGGCATATCAATAGGGGTGCCTCTTGAGGGAAGGGACCATACCCAAAAGAAAGAGTGTTTTTAAAAAATAAAAAACTGTTCGTCCATCAGGGATCATTAAAAAAACAGGAGGGGGGGGGGGGGGGGGGGGGGGGGGGGGAACTTGCCTTGTAAACCTGCTCGTCCCAGCACCATGGCCAATTCTGGTGATCCTGGGCAATGGCGCCACCAACTGGCTGCAGGGTCATTTGATAGCCGATCACAGGGCCCCACGGTTTCAACAAAAAGCTACAGACTGTTTTATCGGGCAGGGTCACCCCGACTAAAAGGGACGCCATTGGCCGGTCGCCGGGAAAAGGGAGGTTTACCCTTCAAATCATTTTTTTTTATTTTTAACCATCCTGATAAGCTGTTATTACTTTCAAAAGTATCCTGTTTTGAATACTCATCCAGTTTGATTTTCCGATTGTAGATATTTGCAATTGATTTTCAATCTCCAATTATGAAGGCAACCGTCTTGCCTAAGCAGCACGTAATAATATTTAGAGCTTGTTTACAGCAGTTACATGGAA
>JAODAL010006480.1:90000-133171 GCA_025379985.1 Phyllomedusa bahiana | reverse complement strand
GCGGTCCAAGCTAAAATTGGCAAACATAAACCAGGGGTGAGTTGTGCCGACCAAATGCACAACTAAAATAGGTGAGCATATTGTGAATACAATTTGATCTTTAGCATGTTAAAATGGAAACAAAGGAAACGTATTGCACCAGGGAGCGCTTGTCTTCTCTTTTTTCTGTTATTGTATGTAATAGACAACCACCTGGGTTGCCCAATACCTACAAAAAGTAAATACATCTTAGGGTATGTTCACACAGCTTAACTGCGGGGCGTACACTACCACCAGCCCATAGACTGCCATTACTCACAGCGCGTAAGTAATGACATGTCACTTATCTCCCCGCTCCTACAATACGATCGTAGTGTACGCCCGTGGAGAGGAGGCGTAATCCATAGTTCTCTATGACTGTGGATTACCGTAATGATTGGGGTGCATTTCGCTCATATTAGAGTGCAGTACGCTCTCAATATGTGGCGAAATGCGCCACAAAATAAGCCGTGTGAATTTACCCTAAGGCTATGTTCACAAGGTGTAATTGCGGGGACGTGTACGGGGACGGGAGCGGGAGGTGGCAGCTCGCCGGACCCTTAGACTTTCATTTTTTTCGTTTCGTATATGCGGTGAAGTATTGACATGTCACTTCTCTCCCCGCCTGGCTTATTGTGTGAGCGGGGAGGGGAGACGTAATCCATAGTTCTCTATGAGAACTGTGGATTACCGTAATGACTGGGACGTATCTCGCCCCGTATTTAGCACAGTACAGCGCGAAATACTGGACAAAATGCGTCCCAGTTTTAGCCGTGTGAACATTGCCTAAGTCAAAATGGGCACTTCTGTAATTGAGTGCAAGTCAACATGCCAAAACAAAATGTACTATGCTAGAGGCAAAAAAAAAAAAAACGCGTCCAAAAGAGTATGAACGAAAGTACTAACAAATTTTATTATAATCAAAATCAGTTTTATATAAATTAGTCGATCACATCCCAGAACCACTCAGGACAAATGCGAAACATCTGCATACTGGCTATATTGTGTGAAGGTGACTAATACACACATAGCCCACAAGTGGTGACATCAAAGTATAGTAGATGAGCTAGAAACAATGTCTGTAAGTAAATGTGTCCACAATTCACAAATAATACATCAAAGAAAGTGTAATTACATACTTATACAGGATTGGGATTAAAAATATGACCAATAAAGCAACCTAGTCCCGCGGGTGAAGGAGTCCCCACTGGTATCATCGCACGCTTGTTTGGGAACTACTGGGTATTTTTTCCTACAGATATCATTAACTAACTGCTGTTCAAGAGTCATAAAACCATTCAGTTCCACATACTACTTGTATAAGAGGCATAAATAGGAGTAACCAGTGCAAGAGCCACATCATTTCAGAGAGTCAGCCCTCCTCAAAAACTGCCACATAGTGATAAAGGGGTTTATCTTTAGAGACCATAATACCAACACTACTGGACAGAGATTATTGTATTGGGACCATCTAACTGCTTAGTGGAAAGTTTCCCATTTCTATGTAAAGTGGTTGGATGAAGTGTGTAATGCAAGAAAAATGAAGTAACAGGTCTGTATGGTTTATGTGACGAGCTGCCACTGAAATGCAAAGGACACCCAAGATTGCTGGCTGAGCCGACTGAAGTTGTGAGGAGCTGGACCTGTGGAGAAGCCAAAGACTACTGAACCATATAGACTGAGCCAGTTATCGTGATGAGCAGCCAGTGAGGCCAGAGGATTGGTAATGTCCATGTCCAGTGATGTCCATATCAGTGACGCCTAGGACATTAGTCTCTCACTCTAATGATACAGGTGTCTCTATGTACATCAAGCCCCATATCAATAGGCCAGAGAAGTTCAGCTGCAAGGACCATGTCTATCCAAGTTGAAGGGGTATTCCAATATAGTCTTTGATATGTCATATCAATAAGATATTTCATCAAAGTCTGATAGGTGCAGGTCCCAACTCTTAGATCCACCCCTATCTCTGCAACTGGCCCCTAAAAGTGTCAGCTCAGAATGGAGAGCCAGTTGCACCTGTACATGACTCTCCATTCTGTTCTATGTAAGTTCTCCGTATAGCGGAACGCTTTGTTCTGCATTCTGTTCTATGGGAGTTCCCAGTACAGGGGAGCGCTGTGTTCTCTCCATTCTTCTCTATGGAAGTTCCCAGCACAGGAGAGCTCTGTGTTCTCTCCATTATGTTCTATGGGAGTTTCCAATACAGGGGAGCGCTGTGTTTTCTCCTTTATGTTCTACGAGGGTACCCAGTACAGGGGAGCGCTGTGTTCTTCATTCTGTTCTATGGGAGTTCCCAGTACAGGGGAGCGCTGTGTTCTCCATTCTGCTCTATGGGAGTTCCCAGTACAGGGGAGTGATGTGTTCTCCATTCTGTTCTATGGGAGTTCCCAGTACAGGGGAGCACTGTGTTCTCCATTCCATTGTATTGAAGTTCCAGGTACAGAGGAGCACTGTGTTCTCCATTCGGTTCAATGGGAGTTTCCCGTACAGGGGAGCGCTGTGTACTCCTTTCTGTTCAATAGGAGTCCCTGGTACAGGGGAGCGCCATGTTCTCCATTCTCCTCTATGGGATTTCACAGTAGAGGGGAGCGCTGTTTTCGCCATTGTGTTTGTTCGACTGTCTTCACAACTCCCGTAGAATAGAACATAGAGTAATATGGCATATTTATAGGCCATCAATGTGTATGATGGGGATAATGGGGCTGGAATAAATACAGGAAAAAAAATGAAATAGAACAGAAAAGATGAGGAATGAAACAATAGACAAAAAATAAAGAAGACGACGATAAGAAAAAGAAGAGGATTAGAAATCTATCATTGCTACTAAGCTATTATGTGCCTTGGTGGATTTTGCATCTGTTAAATATGTTGAATGATTATTGCCAAAAAGCTTATACAGAGTATACACCGAGTGACATTTATTGAACCAATGCTTAACATTAAGTGTCTACACCAGTGTACAGTATTGAGATGAATGAGTATTTAAGTAGTAAAGCCCAGCAGATAATAAGCCGAATGTTATTTATATTTGTTTTCCTTTAGGGAACGAGATAAAAGAAACGGAGTCGGACTGTAAAAGTTGCCATTGCTTTATCTGAAGACGCAAGGTTCACTTAATGCTACACATCTCTTTTACTTCCAGCTTATATCAAAGAAAGATCTTATTGCAAATTGAAGAATTCACCTTATTTTCCATTTCCCAAGCACAATTTAAAAATGAATCATTAAAGGGGTTTTGCCACAAAGTAAAATTGACGTGGGAAGCTTACAAATTAAATAATAAACATTTTCACCATTCATTGTTATTTAAAATTCTGCACCATTTTTGTTTTAGCTGCCCTTTTAGTGATCCATTGTTTACTGCTGGTCTCCAGGGGATACGACCTGGGCTGAGAGCTCCTCAGTCCTGGTCACACATGCCCAGACATCACCTCTCTCCTCAGGTAGCTACTGAGTGTTCAAACCCCAGGTGCTGTCACTCTACTCCCGTCCTCTGTACTCCTTATCAATTAGTCAAACAGTGCAAATAAATTAAAGAAGAAACCTCAATGAGGTTCGTGTATTGATAAAGAAAAAAAAATCCACAGGTTTGGTTCCTGCAGGGATTTGAACCTAGGACACTTGTGTCGGGAGGTAAAAAGCATTACCTCTAAGCTACAGTGTAGCTACTTGTACCTCTGTAAATAAACAGACCTTTCTTTGACTACAGAGAGAGGACAGGCCTGGTGAGGTCATCCTGCTGGGTCACATAATATGCAATTCAAACAAATCACACACGCCCCCTTCTGAGCACACAGAGCTGAAGAGCTGGATGCAGGAGGTATGAAATGAGATCGTGGCAAAACCCCTTTAAGCATCTCACATTACAACACAATACAAATCAGAAAAATGTCCTTGCTTAATAGGAACCATTGGAACAAAGGCATAAAAGAAGGAGCGGCCCGAAAACATCTGAGCAATGAAAAATACTGAGTCACTATTGACCAGTGAACAAGAGAACGGTATTTATCACCTATCTTTCCAACCATAAACCATTAAACATAGACAACACAATTCCTAACAAATGTAAGAAGAAAAATACAACCTGTATTACTATATATAATATAATGTTGTACCGTGTTAGCCATAGAAAGCAGTAGAAGAGTGAAGAAATCAGGTGATACCTTTTAGAGGCTAAGTGAATATATTTGATGGTGAGCTTTCGAGAGGACTAGCTCCCTTCTTCAGACTACCTGGTATAACATCATGTCTGAAGAAGAGAGTTCGTACTCTCGAAAGCTCACCATCAAATATACTCAGTTACCCTCTAAAAGGTGTTGCCCGATTTCCTTACTACATATAAAACATCAAGAAGGTTCTGCTTCCAACTTTTTGTGTTTGCCCCCTAGTTGAATCAATTTGAATGATATTTTTAGAGGCTGAGTTATGCATCTCCGTCGGGCAATGCGCTTCGATAGACGCATTACATATACTAGCAGTGATATGCTATGTGCTGCGAATTGCGCAAGGCGCCTTTTTTGGCGCATTAAGTTTTCTAAGCAAGGTATACCTGATGCCAGATTTTTGAAAGGATCGGACTTTCTGCCGCATTTTACACTGATTTAATGCGCCTAAAACTGGTGTAGAAACGCCACTTTTCTGACATCTCGCCCTTAGAGTCTATCATTAAGTTGTAAATCATTCTATGAGACAACGATAAAAATGCTCTTTTACAGACTATGGAAACTTTTCTTTACTGAAATGAATTACTTTTGGAATAAGAATAATTTTTATTATTGTCTTTTATTATATTTTTAAAGCTTTTTGACTTTCGCAGCCTCCCGTTCACAGCTTGGTCTCCAAACACTCCTGACTTCTACTAAGTGATCATCTACGATCAATTATGACTAAGGGTGATTTCATATGGAGAGTTTTTTGGTGCAGTTTTTGCTCCATTTTATGTGCAGAAAGGCACAACAATTATTATTGTACATTTCTGCACAAAAAAAATCAAGATAGCACTAAAAAATGCTCTGGCTGAAAGCACCCTTAATCATAATTGATCTTAGATGATCACTCAGGAGAACAAGAATCAGCTGGAGGCCGAGCCATACCAAAATAAATGCATTGCAGTAAAAAAAAAAATCCCCCAAAGGTGGCCATAGCCTTTGATGTTCACATAAGACATTTATGAAACAGAATAATTATCAATATATTTTTCTAATCAGTTAAAATTCACCACATAATAAAGAGAGTTATAAAGGACCGCCAAGAACATCAAATTTTCTACGCCAACTCCGCTAGAGATACAGTTTCCTAACTTGTCAGTGGTATTTTAGGAAGATAATTGCATTTTCAATAGTATGTATGGCAAGATAAATGGTGCGTAAATCAATAGAGACTCCTCGTTTATTGGTTTATGTGCCATTTATCTCGGGAGTCTGCTACTCAAATAATCCAGATATTTCTCTTATGCTCAATTTAAAATGAAAAAGTCCCAATGGAAGAAGTGATGTTATTCAAATTTATAGCATCTCGAAAGTTCAGCAAAAGTTTAAACCTTAAAAATTCAAGATCACAAAGAAGAAGATCACAAATTTTCATGTGTTCAAAATGTTGTTTACTAAAGGACATGTTTTTGGAAAGCCTGAATACTCTTGGTGAAATGTTTCTAAGCTTTTTCATGTTTTGAGTTAGTTTGGAAATACTGTTATCAAGACAAGCTAAGGCATTTATATATATATATATGGGCCAATACACGGGAACGAGACAATTAATGAAGATGACAACGTGGCCTGCACTCACCAGCCTTGGGAGTCTAGGGTTCAGGAAGAACGATGCTTCACCAAAAACTCTCCAGTGTAACAAAGAGTGGCTCCTGTTACACGCACATGAGTGCCCACATCAAAGTGCTCTACATGAATGTAGTGGTTGAAGTGGATAGTACCAATCTGTGTGGAAGAAAGTTGTTTAATCTAAACTCACTTCACTTGCATCCCTACCTTTCACAGGGTTCCTGTGCCTACTTGAAGGGACTCCACCGCCACCTCGGTGCTGGAACTTTGAAGTTGTTTCTTGGCATTTGGAAGTGATTTCTGGTATATTATTTCTGAGATTGTGGCTTGTTTTCTGACCCTGCTATTGGTCTGCTGCTTGCTCTAGCCTTTGGTCTAGATCACAAAAGAACTCTGTCTGACTATGCTTTTGGGGCTACATGTATGAAAACTATCTTGGTCTAAGACTGACTTTGTTGCCCATAGCAACCAGAGTGCCCCTTTAATTTCCTATAGTGCTCTGAAAAAATGAAAGGGGCGCTCTGATTGGTTGCAATGGGCAACAAAGAAAGTCTTAGACCAAAACAGTTTTCATACATGTCCCCCTTAAGGCATGTCCCCGCGGCACGGGTTTTTGGCCGGTTTTTCAGCCGGTTTGCGGTTTTGCAGACCGCCTGAAAAACCGGCCAAAAATGAGCACAATGGTGCTCTATGGAAAACCCGTGCAGCAGTCCCCACTGCACGGGTTTTCCGTCGGGCAGTTTTTCCGCCCACGGTCCGGCCGCAAAACATTGAACATGCACAATCTTCCGTCCAGTTTCCGTATGGAATCTGTGCATCTCAATGTGAAGGGGGAGAGCTTTTCTCCGCTCATCGCAAAGTTGGCAAACCGGCCGGTATTTGTCCTGTGCAGTGGGAACGCGCCCTAAGTCTCTTCCCCTAGTACTATGCCTGGAGATTAGCTGTTGCTGCAGATGACTCCATTGAGGGCTATGACCTAGGAGTCTCCTGCAGCAAAAGACTAGAGGCGACATGTTCCAATACGCAAATGCCAGTTTTTTGGTCTATTTGACGCCATATTCACGATGTAAATGAACTGTTATACACCGGGCTCGACACATTGTAATGTGCCTAAAATTAATGTGCTGTGCGCCTCCATGACACAATGGGCCACATGTATGAAAACGGTCTTGGTTTAAGACTTTTCTTGTTGCCCATATCAACCAACCGCTCTGATTGGTTGCTATGGGCAACAAGAAAAGTTTTAGACCAACACAGTTTTCATACATGTCCCCCAATGTGCCTATTGAGGCTCATTACATACACTGGTAATATATTATGCACCTCTGTTGCGCAATGCTCCTCAATAGGCGCATTAAGTTTACTATGCAAGTTATACCTGACGCCAGATTTTTGAGAGGATCAGACTTTCTGGTGCACTTTACACTGATTTAATGCGCCTAAAAACTGCCGTGGCAACACCAATTTTCGGTCATGTCTCCTTAGGTCTTTTTACAAGGATTAAAGGGTGAAAACCAGGGGCTCCTTAGACTTCACTTCCAGGGTTGGATCTATGAGAAATCCAGGAATCACATCTCCAGTGAGTCATTACACAGTGTCCCAAGTCGCAAGATGCTTTGCTTTGGTCTCCCTCCCAATCTTCAAAGGCTGCCCTAAAAAAACAAATCCTTTGGTCACATGATCTCCTGGGCTTGACACAGCTGTTTTCTCTTTCCTCTTTAAGGCCATGTTCACATGGTTTATTTGGGCACGTATTTCAGCCCGTAATTCGTGGCGTACTGCGCAAATTACGGGCTGAAATACGGCCCAGTCATTACGGTAATTCACAGTTCTCATAGAGAACTATGGATTACGCCTCCTCTCCCTGCTCGGTGAATCCGCCACGGGTGGAGATAAGTGACATTTGGTAATGATAGTCTATGGGCCGGCAAGGTGTCGGCCCCCGCTCAAGCCCTGCCCCCGTCCACACGGCGTAATTGCAGGGCATAATTACACCCCGCAATTAAGCCATGTGAACCTAGCCTAAGGCTATGTTCACACGGCTTAACTGCGGGGCGTAATTCCGCCCCGCAATTACGCCGTGTGGCCGGGGGCGGGAGAGCGAGCGGGGGGGCGGCACTTCGCCGGCCCATAGACCATCATTGCTAGCGGCGCGTATACGCCGCTAGAAAGTGACATGTCAATTATCTCCCCCCTCGGCGTATTCGCCGAGCAGGGAGAGGAGACGTAATGCATAGTTCTCTATGAGAACTGTGGATTACCGTAGTGACTGGGACGGATTCAGCCCGTAATTGGCGCACATCGGCGCGTAATTACGGACTGAACTACGTCCCAGAATAAGCCGTGTGAACATGGCCTAACAGTTTAAGTAGAACTTCAAGTATCCTCTGAAAATGTATTTAAAGTGTAATACGAAAGTGTCTTAACGTGGGAGAGAGATTTAAATAAAATATTTTTTATTCCACTACATAACTACTTTGATGCATAAGCAGAGTCCGAGAATTCGCAATAGTCCATTGTTGGCCTTTTAACAGTGCCTGGGAAAAGCATTACAGGGTTTTATTCAGAAAAACATATTTCTACCTAAAAAAAAATATTGAACATCATTATTAATATTTGATGCTATTTAAGAGAGCCGTTAACCTCTTTATATTTACTTGCAGTGAGGATTTTGCAAAAGTGACCACAGAAGGTGCAGCCAAATAGGTTTTCACATTTGCTATATTTCCTCCAAAATTAACAATCAGCTATTATTTTATCAAAGTGCTCAGTCAATTACACTGCGACACGTTCTATCCTCGGTGTCTGAAAATTTGAATGAAAATGGAAAATAAAATGCACTTCCTATTGGCACTTTCACGAAGCAGCTACCAAAGCATATGCAGATATTTCTGTAAGTAACTAAAACATAATTAAAAAAAAAAAACTGGCCATTAAGCTAACTAAGTAGAATACTGGAAATGTGTGTGGGGCGAAAACTTTCCAGTTAGAACCTTAAAGGGGTTTTCCAAAACCTTCCAACCACCTCCCATTGCTAAAACAAAAAATGAACCCTCATCCTTACCTCTCCCATCTCCACTGTTCCAATGCTCCAATGTTCCTCCGGTCCCTTACTGGTGATGCAACCAATCACTGACCTCTGTGGTCATTTGCTGTACATGGAGATTGGTTGCAGCATCATGTGATTTATGAACGTGACGTCATCAATGTGGGATGGAGGAGTCAAAGCTCTGGTAGTACTGGAACGATGATGATGGAAGAGTTAAAGGGGTTGTCTCACTACATTTATTCATCTTAAATCAGTCCTGTTTTCTTGGTTCCGCTTTGAATTCAGAGGTGTGTTTACTGGCTTCCACTAGGCTGCAGTAGAAGCCAGGTCTGTAGCTATAGCGACCAGTGCTGGCAGCCTATCAGGAGAGATCTAACTGGTCTGTAGCTATAGCGACCAGTGCTGGCAGCCTATCAGGATAGATCAAACAGGTCAGTAGCTATAGCAACCAGTGCCGGCAGTCTATCAGGATACATCAAACAGGTCTGTAGCTATAGCAACCAGTGCTGGCAGCCGATCAGGAGAGATAGAACAGGTCTGTAGCTATAGTGCCCTGAGGAGCTGATGCAGCCCATACAAGAGGGGATATCTAGGAATAGGTAGGACACTGTTAATGGACACATATTGCAAAGGGACTTGTTTTTGCAAGATCTCTAACATAAAAAACAGCAATCCTTGTAGTGAGACAACCTCTTTAATTATGATTTAATTTTTAAAGTCTTGGGAAAAAAATTTTCTATCCATACATACTTGCCAGAAATAAAGGAAATCTTTTCATATTCTCAGAAGATTTGGCAAATCTCATGGGCATGGTGTAGTCTCAGAAGTTATGCCTGAGCCATCAATTTTACATTGATGGCTCAGGCATAACTTTTAAGACAACACTATGTCCATGAGATTTGTCAAATCTTCCGAGGCTTATGATGCACTGTCCCTAGATGTTGTGGCCAACATTGACATCTTTGGGATTGACAGAGATGCCCCCTCTTTTACCCAACATGTTTTTTATGGAGGAAAGACGGTTTCCAAATAATGGCCTCCAGGTTTGCCGTATACAACAGCCTATTAGGCTCTGGCAAAAGCAGAATGTAATAGACTCTCTCTCACAGGCATAATGCCTAGTAATACAGCAATGCATGAATGTCAAGTTATCGCATAGTCTAGTCCCATAGCGGGACTTCAAAAATGGTTGTGGACCCCAGAAATGGTACCACTGAAAATGTATCATAGCTTCTGTTTCTTAGAATATTGTCACTATAAAATAAAGTGTTTTTATTGGGGAAACAAGGGTTATATTTTTCTGTATTTTTTTAAGTTGATTTTTTTTTTATCATTTCTTTCTCTTTTTTGTGGGGTTGTTAGAATATTTTTTAGAAACAATATATGGTTATGCACATCCCAAAAAAAATGAACATAGGTGCAACACTGGTGCTTCCAATAACAGTGGCACACTATAAAGTGAAGCACTATCAAAAGGGACATAGGAATTTTGAAAAAAGCATCTCTGCTATCTAGGATATATGAAAAGTTTTTTGAGGTTCTCCATTCACATTTTTGATCAAAACTGATTACGCCACCTCCGAACTTCAACAGGACCTCAAAGCAGGTGGTCCTACACTATTGTTACACTATTATTACCTCTCATGGACTCTAGTTTCTAGTTTGAGTTTGGAGGAAGTGGCTGCCTTCATTTTGTTTTTTTGCACTTCACCCACCTTGATAGGTTTTAAACCAGTGCAGTGTGTTCAAAAGTTGGTGCCTTCCCTCCCTGAGATATGGAAGTCTGAACAGAGTCCATGAGAGGTAATAATAGTGTAACAATAGTGTAGGACCACCTGCTTTGAGGTCCCGTTGAAGTTCGGAGGTGGCGTAATCAGTTTTGATCAAAAATGTGAACGGAGAACCTCAAAAAACTTTTCATATATCCTAGATAGCAGAGATGCTCTTTTCAAAATTCCTATGTCCCTTTTGATAGTGCTTCAGTTTATAGTGTGCCACTGTTTTTTTGGAATATGGATGAATATTTTTTAGCAAAATATTCTACAGAATGATTATTATATATATATATATATATATATATATATATAATATATATATATATATAATATATTTTTTATTTTTTTATTTTTTTTTTATATATAAGCCATGCCCTTTGGTGTGCCACACCCATTAAACAAGTCACACACCTCTTTCTTACAGGCCCCTCCTGTAATTTTGGAATTTATGATTTTTAATTCTGAGACCCTTTTAAGAAGTTGGCAAGCATGCCTAAGTTGTTGATCAAATATGATCTGCAAAGTACGATGCTTTATACATAACAAGTCTACCTTATGTAATTTCACTTGTATTTTATGATACTCACTATCGACTCAGAACTTCAAATAAACGGTTTCAGAAACGTGGAGTAAAAATTAAGTTAAATTTTTCATTGTAATACATATTGCCTGCAGCGGATTGGTGAAATATAAGACATTCCTCAATGTGATTACATTTAAGTGACCCAAAGTGTAATAAAACATATTAAACACCATCAAGGCGCTGGTGTAGAGAAGCAAAATTGAAAATATATCAATACTGTTTCTCTCCTAAGTACAACGGCTTATTAAAGGGCATAAATATAGCAGAGAACAATCTATAACAATTCAGTAATTTAACTGAAGGTACCGTACTTTATGTTCTTGGTAATACACTAAATTTCAAAGCTCCATTGTACTTACCGCACAAGCCTATTGATAACAAGCTACCATTAAAGACTGTTTGAGTTTTGTAATCATCTTGTTTTTATCAAAAGCTGAATATTCAAGTCAATTCAGACAAAAAAAAGGTTACTCAGTTTAGCATTTTCCTGCCTGTAACAGGTCTCTCAATTCTTTATATATTTCAGATTTTAAACATGACAATACTCTGTGTATAGTGTACATTTACTAGTGGCTGAAAGAAGGGTATTTTTTACAAGAAAAAACAAATAAAACCTGAAAATGGTTTGTCAGATGAAAAAAAAAGTAATAATTTTCTGGAAACAGCATCCCTTTCATTTAGGGCATGTCCCCATGGCACGGGTTGGCGGCCGTTTTTTTGCAAACCGCCTGAAAAACTGACCGCAAACAAACACAACGGGCTTCTATGGAAAACCCGTGCAGCAGGTCCCAAGGCGCTGGCCACCAGAAAAACATTCTACATGCACATTCTTCCGTCCGGTTTTCGGACGGAATATGAGCATGTGAATTGGAAGGGGAGGGCTTTTCTCCACTCATCGTGGAAAAAAGCGCCCCACCCCCCCGCGGCCGTGTGCACGGCACACAAACCGGACAAATACCGGCTGGATAAACCAACCAGTATTTGTCCATTGCCGTGTACACGGGCCCTTATAGTCTGTGTCTGGTATTGCAGCTTGGCTCCATTCCAAATTACTGGTTGTAGAACAAAAAGGAAATCCAGCCATTCTAAAAAGTCCAAATATTTATTAAAAAAAACATTAAAACATGACACTTCAACTCATGGCATAAAAGAAACGCTGACGCATTTCCGACCGTAGTGTGTCCTTGATCACAGCAATAAACCAAACGATGATATCAAAAGCACAAGTATTTTAGATAGCATTTTAGCAATATTATATATTTCAGAATGGATATATGCTATCTAAAATGCTATCTAAAATTCATAAACATATTTTTCATATCCTGGTTTGGTAATATATGACTAGGGCTATATTTTTAGTTATGGTCAGAGTCATTAAAATTTATATTTGGGACTTCTGAACCCAAGTTTTTTTTTTTTTTTTTTTTTTAAACGAATGCCAAACTGAACAAATCTGAGCAATACTAGTTCAAGTTTTTCCCTTTTTTACTAACCCTTTACAGCCCGCCTTCATCCAAATTTAGTGGCTATAATTTTTATTTTTTTTAAAGTACACAAATAGGTTTTTATTTTTAAAAAATTTTATTTTATATATATTAATATATAACCATTTATTATAAATTATATATTATTATATTTATTATTTTATACACAATTTATAATATTTATATTTTATATACAATAAAAATTTTAATATATACTACAAACATTATAAAATATATATATAAATACAAAATTTGATATAATATATACAACTATATGTTTTTTCACACTTATGCATATATTTTATATACACATTATGCATTATTTTATATATATATATTTTTTTTAACCCCACAACATATTGATATATATATATTTACATACAACATTATGATATATATATACACAAAAAATTTTGAATATATATAACAATATTGATATATATATAATTCACACATATATATTATAGATATATCATCCCAAACATAATAATTTTTATATACCTCCCCCGGCACTTTATTGGGTACCCTGCCCAAATGCTCGTTAACACTTAATTTCAACAGAAAATACATGGCGGGAATCGTGCATTTAGGATGTAGACATGGTCAGACAATCTCTGCATTTTCAAACCGACCCATATTTGGGGGAAAAAAGAAAGGTGATTTGGTGCCTTTAAAGTGCAGGGTTTGTTGGTCCCGAAGGGCTGGTCTGAGTATTTGAAAACTGTGATTTGGGTTTTTTTCCGCCCCCATCTCTGGGTTTACAGGAAGGGCCCCGAAAAAAAAAAAAACATCCGTGGCGCAGCCCTGTGGGGGAAAATGCCTTGTTGATGCAGGGTTAAAAGGAGAATGGGCAGACGGGTTCGGTGATAGAAAGGCAACAGTGCTCAAATACCCCACCGTTAAACCAAGGTGGGCAAAAGGTTCGAAGAAAGTCGGCGAACTTTGAGGCAGATGGGCTACAGAAACCAAGCCCCAACCCCGGGTGCCACTCCTTTCGAAAAAGAACGGAAACGGGGAGGCTCCATTTTGCCAAGCTCATGGGAAATTTGGGAAGTAGAAGTTGGAAAAAACGTTGGGGTCTGATGGTTCGATTTTTGCTGCGAAATTCGGATGGTAGGGTCGTTTTTGGCGTAACAACATGAAAGCAGGATCCATCCTCCCTTGTTAAGGGTTAGGTGGTGGTGGTGGTGTCATGGTTGGGGAATAAATTTTTTGATCTTAGGGCCCCCGGGGACAATTGAGCTCGTTGCAAACCCTTTTGGAATCTATGACGAATAATTGAGGCGTTCTGAAGGCAAAAAGGGGCCAACCGTTATAGCATGGTGTACCCAATAAAGGGCGGTAAGTGTGTGTGTGTATATTATATATATTATATATATTTTAATATTTTATATATTATATATAATATTATATTTTATATTTTATATAATATATTTTATAATATATGTGTGTATTGAAATTTGGGGCTTTTTAGAATGGCTGATTTGATATATATCCAAATATATATCCAAATATTTATTTAAAATCCATTAAAACGTGACACTTCGACGCATGGCATAAAAGAAACGCTTATGCATTTCAGACCATGGTCTCCTAGATCACAGGAATAAACCAAACCATGATATGAAAAATACACTTATGAATTTTAGATAGCATTTTAGATGGCGTATATCCATTCTGAAATATATAATATTGCTAAAGTGCTATCTAAAATACTTGTTCTTTTCATATCATTTGGTTTATTGCTGTGATCAAGGACACAATACGATCTGAAATGTGTCAGCGTTTCTTTTATGTCATGAGTCAAAGTGTCATGTTTTAATGGATTTTAAATAAATACTTGGATATATTTGAATATATATCAAATCAGCCATTCTAAAATGCCTCGAAAATTTATTTTTATAGATATATTACAAAAATAAAACCCTATTTGTTTATGTAAAAAAATATATATATATAATTATAGCCACTAAATTTTGATGAAGGCGGACTCTAAAGGGTTAGTAAAAAAAGGAAAAAAAAAATTGAATTATTTCTCAAAATTGTTTGTTTAGCGTGGTTTAACGGATTTTGAAAAAATTGGGTTCAGGAGTAGGATGAACGGCGCAAAAGTTTTGTTCGATTAAAACCCCCGAATTTAGTGTGTTTGGTAGAGGTTTATTTGAAAATGAACCCCTTAAAGTCTAAGGGGGGAAGCTGTTTTGGGTTTTTTTTTATCCTAAAAAAAGGTGAGGGAAGCTTGAATTACCATCCATAACAGTAACTGGTCTGGAACAACTTGTGAAGAAATTTGGCTTAGAGTGACAGAAAAAACTTTGAGGGATAAAATATTCACCCTTTCAATGGCTAACTAAAAAGATGAGGACAGCTTGCAAGAGGGGCATAGCTAAGGAGGTGCAGTACAGGGCCTGCCCCTGGGGGGGGCCCAAAAAAGCCCTTTGACACAAGGAGATTACTAAACCCCCAAAAAAACCCCAAAAACAGAACTTTTGGGCAGAGTATGTTTTAGAAAACCCAAAGCCTCTGTATGATTTTTACCCATGTTATGAGAGTCAGGCGTTAGGACCCTGCAAATGTCCCAAATAACAGCTTCTGGGTGGGGGAAAAAGATGCAGCCAAGCAATACCAAACTCCCTAAAAAATGTATGTCTATGGAGAGGAAAAATGCTATCTAACAAAGGCGTCTGTAAGTACAGGGGTGAGCAAAATGGTGTTTACAAGGCAATAGAGTGAAATTTTTAAAAACTGGTCATGTGATTTTAGCACCCAATGAGAGCCCTACACCTCAGCCATGACTTTTTTTGACACTTCTCTGTGTCTGACTGATTAGATGGGTGCCTAAGGCAGAAAATGATTTGGTTGGGGCCCCCAAAGAGTGCAGAAGCCCCTGAAAATGAAACTGAAAATGAATGTCAAAACTAGAACTTTATTGAATGAAAAGTAAAAGTTCGGTTCTAAAAATTCGAGGAGTTATACTAGAACTTAACTTTTCTAGAACGGTTCGATTAACACTATTAAGGAAACCAAAAATAAATGTTTGTGACTCTGCCCTAACTAAAAATCTAGTCCAATCCCGAAATAACCCTTTCTCTAATATCTTATCTGCATTTTCTGTCCCAAATTACAAGCAGTACCTCAATATCACTTCCGAGAGTAAAGTGTACTAGAAGTGATGTCAGAGAACAAGCTAAACACGACTGCGGACTAGAAGGTTGTGCCCTGCAGACCAGCTGAAAAACCTAAGCCCCAATTTATGTTACAGTAAATTTTTTGTGGGCTATTAACACCAAAACTGGATTCAAGCAAACCCAATAACAAAGTGCTCAAAGAACCCATTTGGGATGAATGAAAGTTTTCAGTTGCAGAAGTTTAGCTAGAAATCTACCACCTGTAAATATATCCAAAAGCATGCCGTTAGTCTGAACAGGAAAAAAGAAATCTAAATTCCTTTTTCCCCTCGAAGGAGTCTTTATCTTTGATGTTTATGAACATTGTTGTTTCTGTCGGCCTAATGCTTTTCTTATAGCCAGAAGGCCTGCACTGCAGAACGCAATTCAGATGAGGTTCTACCAAGATATCATAAACATGATAAAGTGCAATCTGACCACTTCATAAAGAAGTTTTATAATGCAAAAAGGAAAAAAATGCAACTTTTTAAATTTTTCCAAAGCTCAACTTAATAGCACATAACCAGTATTTACACATGGAATTTGAGCAATTCTACTAATATCAGTAACTGGAGATACCGCACATCTGTCCTACTTTCTGTGAGAATTGTATGTGACATGATTGAGCTACTTCATGTTTACCGGGCAGTGCAAAAAACCAACCCATGCAGCACTTCATTGGTTTGTGTGTGGTCACCCATGCTGACCATGGTTGGTCTTTGACCAAAACATGATTTATTGCTTAAGTATTTTTAACCTTGGTGAGATTTTAGTATATGCGTAAAATAAGAAAGTCCAACTGGACTCCCAAAAGAAATTTATAACGGATGCAAAGTCAACAGTCAACACCAACTAAGCCTGACAAAGACCCCCCGTATGGGTCGGAAGGTCATTTTATACTTGATGGTTTTTTTTGGGGGTTTTTATTCATTTAAAAAAAATTGGATGCTGGCCACCTTTTCCTTTTATTAAAGACATATTTGATTTAGGCTATGTGCACATGGCATAGTTACAGCTCATACAGTACACCCCACAATTACGCCAGGTGATTTGGGAGTCGCGCTGATCGGCTTGTACTGACGCGAAGCGGGGGGGCCGGCAGCCCGCCAGCCCCATAGACATACATTACTCAAGGCGTGTATTCGGCACAAGTAATTGACATGTCACTTATCTCCCCGAACGTACAATACGATCGTAATCCATAGTGCTCTAGGAGAACTATGGATTACTGTAATTATGGGGCACATTTTGCTCGTATTAGAGCGCAGTACGCCGCCAAATGAACCCCAAAATAAGCCGTGTAAACATACCCAAGGCTTACACTCAGTATAGCTTTCTTAAGATTTTGAGTTATACTAAAGATTGGAGAGATCAAGCGCCTAGCCTAAGTTTGTCTCAAGTACAAGAAGCTAAAAATACATCAATTGAATAGATTGCATGCTGTATGATACAAATTGTAGTACAAGCATATAGGTGCATTGTCCATGTTGTCACAAAACATTGCTGGACTCTCAAAGCTCAGAGTCCAATTTTCAATTACCTGTAGAATTAAAATTATTGCTTAGTTTATGTTTCCCCCGTAGAAACAGAAGAGACGGCCATTGGTGTGGGCATAAGAAGGCATCCATAAGTGTGACCCACAGGATGCTCTATTGCTAAAGACATGGGGTTCACCCCATACCTACTAAAACCAGTGAAATATTAGTGATGTTAAATGGCGGAGTCATGTCACCTTGTGTTGTGCTTTGGATTCAGGTCATAGTCAAATCTGAGCCGATTGTGTTTCATTTCATAGTTACATAGTTAGTACGGTTGAAAAAAAGACATGTCCATCAAGTTCAACCAAGGGTGGGGAAAATGTGGTTGAAGGGAGGGAGACAAGGATTTTAAGCCCAGCCTCCCCTCTGGTGAATGCCCTGAAACCCACAAGGCAAGAACCAATCTGCTCCAGTGGAGACCCCATCTCTGACCCCAGAGCCGCCACCAGACAGGATCCAGAATATTATATATCTACATACGCATTAATATTTTTTAGTTTCAGCTAGATATCTAAGCCTTTCTTGAAACTCTCTACTGTTCCTGCTGTGACCAGCTCCTCAGACAGCTATTCCACAGATTCACAGTTCTTACAGTGAATCCAATGTTATTGTTTTTTCAATTTATTTTAGTATAAATATCACATTTTTTTTTTAATATATATACATAGTAGTTTACTATTTCTAATTAGTTCAGAGCAAAATAATCTAAGACGAATATACCACCAGATTATTTTGCTATTACAGAGGGATAATTGATGCCTAGCAGTGCCCTGATAGTATTAAACATAGGTAATGATAATTGATGGTTCGGCACCTATTGTAATAAATATGGGTAATGATAATTAATAGTTGAGTTGCTCGACCACAGCAATTATCCGACACCCGAAAAGACTATTACACATTTGCAAGTCTTAACAATCCATGCTTTAATGCTGCCAACTACACTCAACCATCTCTTTGAGGTCTTAATGAAGACACCACTTCACATAGTAAATCATAGTAGTGTCAAATTTACTTTAGCGAAGAATAGCAATAATCAATGTCATTCTGAATAAACTTAGCACTTTGACACCCTAGTTCACTGGAACAATCTTTGTAATTAGCTGGCAGGAAGCTGCCGATGAAGCTTGTCTATATTTGCAGAGGAATGCAAGTCTCTAGAATAGCAGAACGTATAGGAGGAAGAACAAAGTGGAGAGAAAATCCTTGCTTTTGTAGGCCCGCATTTAAAGAGTTGCTGTTAAGTTATTTGACTTAAGTCCTTAACGCTCTGTTAGTTGTACTATTTCCCATGAACAACCTGCAAGATCGATACCTGGAGATGTGGACGGGCGAGCACAGTGATGGAAAGTGTGAACACCATCAGAGAATATTGTGTTCTGAAAGGTCACTACATCAATAAAAATGCTTAGAATGATCCAAGGTAACTGGTGAATCTTCAGCTTACTATGTAATGCTTAACTCTTAGGCCATGTTCACACAGCTTATTTTGACGTGGTTTTGGACGAGGTTTTCAAAGCGTTTCCGCTCCCAAAACCTCGCCTGAAACACGCTTCTTCAGAATAGGTTTTAGAGGCATTTCTCTGCAAAGTTTTGGCCGAGGTTTTGGATGAGGTTTTCACATAAACAAATTAATAGCCAGGACAAAAACCGTGCCGAAAATGCGCCATAACCGTGCCCAAAACACGCCTAAAACATGCTACAAGAATTGACATGACACTTTTTTCAGGGCTTCCAAAGAAGCGTGTAAAAACCTCGTCGTGTGTGAACTACAATGAGGTTTTACATAGGAATCAATGAAATGAACTGGGGGCATTTTGGACGAGGTTTTGGGCGACGAAATGCTCCGAAAACATTGTCCAAAACCACGTCCAAATAAGCCGGGTAAACAAGCCCTTAGTGTCAAGTCTTTTGTCTTAAAAAATAGAAAGCAGCACAGGTAACTGTAATATGAGTGCACGTCAGACAACCCCATCCACGGGGTTTGAAGTCTTTTGTCTTGTCCAAACCAAATAGTCATATTTTCTATATTTCCTAAGGAGAAGGTCCACCATTGCCCAAACTTCTCTTGCATAAGAGACTTTCATCATCATCATCATCATCATCATCATAGCTGGATTATAAGGGAGAATGATCACCATCCAGAAATGGGTTGCCACCAGGACAGTACCTTTTGACCTCTTGGCAGGGGCCATGATCAAATTTTAGATAAAAGAGACCCGCTGATATAGAGTAGGATAGGAACTGGTGATGGCCAGAGGGTTAGATACTTAAATTGTATGGAGCCCTGAAATTACTTAGGGCAGACATGCCAACCAGATACACTATGGAGATTGAGAAAACAGAAGTGTTACCAGTGTCAGACTTGGGTGCCTGGGGCTCACCAGTGGAGCGGATTCCTGGGGCCCATTCTACAACTACTGGGCATCATCTTGCTTGACTCTCTTTGCCTTTTTTTTCCTGAAAGGCAGCCACAGGCCTCCTATTGTTCGAGGCCCAACAAACCCAGGGACCCACCTTGGTCAGAGGCCAACAGGGGTTTTCCCTGCTCCCCAGTGAACCAGTCTGAGCCAATTTATTGCAACAGGGAAATGGAGGAAGGATAAGTATTTGAGTTATGATAATCCAACATGCCCAACTGGATTTCCCAGAACAGCATATTGTGACCAGATACTGATGACGTCACAGGGACTTGATGACAACTATCAGTATCTCTATCAGTAAGATAAGTAAGATGATTACTAACCATTGGCTACATTTAACATTGGACCAACCAGTATATGGCCATTTTATACTTACACTACTCAGGTATACAAAATATTGGAAGATCCTGGGACCTATAAAAAACTAAGAGAGGACCCAACGGCCCATTTTAGAAAGAAATTGGAAGGTTTATTAAATCATGGGGTGTACTTAGGTCAAATAACAGAGAAGCAAAAAACCTATCTATTAGGCCATGAACCAGTGGTCCCCATTTTTTATGGAGCCCCAAAAGTACACAAAAATGTTTTTCCACCTGGCCTTAGACCAATAATCTCAGGCAATAATTCATTAGGGGAGAGACTAAGTACATATGTGGATAAATTTTTACAACCCCTAGTACAAAAACTACCGGGATATATCAAGGACACTAAGGCACTATTAAGCATGCTATCCGGGAGGGCATGGAATAGTGATTATACATGGATTAGTTGCGATGTTGAGAGTCTGTATTCAAGTATACCACATTACATTGCACTTATAGCAGTGGATTTCTTTTTGAAACAGTATTCTCATTACACAGAAACTACCCATGAATTCATCTTATTGGCCATAGAGTTCTTACTGGGTAGTAATTATTTCAAATTTGAAAATAATTTCTTTTTACAACTATTGGGAGCTCCCATGGGGGCCACTTTTTCGCCATCTTTGGCTAATCTGGTTATGGCGTGGTGGGAACACCACGCCATTTACAGCTTGGATAATCCCTATATCGATGCCGTGGTCTGGTATGAGCGCTACATCAACGACCTCCTTATCATATGGGGGCGCGATGTGGCGCTCATACAGTCCTTCTTTGATTACATAAATGACAATCATTTCAAACTTATATTTACAGGTTCTTGGAACAAAAACTAATATCCCCTTTTTAGATGTCCATTTCAAGGGAGATATAAATTTGGGCATGATTACTACCACGTTATTTCGCAAACCTAATGCAGGCAATTCTGTTTTAAAAGCTAACAGTTGCCATGCGCCGCATACCATAAAAGCCATACCATATGGAGAGTACATAAGAGCTAAGAGGATCTGTACCTTAACACAGGACTATGAAAAAGAAGAAAAAATCATAGACAGGAGATTGAGTGAAAGGGGTTATAAAGACAAAAATTTGATTGAAGCCAATCGAAAAATCTGTCATAAAACCCAGTCTCAATTGCTAGAATCTACTAGTACAAAAACACACAATAGCCCTATTTCAAATAAAATAGTTTTCTCCACTAAGTATAGTAAGAACTACAAGGAAATCAAAATTTTTTTTCGAAAAAATCTAAATATTTTAAGACAAGATGATATTCTAGCAAAAATTCTGGACAGTGGAATAGAGTGCGTCCCAAAAAAAGCCAAAACTATTGGAGATATAATATCTCCTAGTACTTTTTTTGGCAAGCCAAAAACTTCGGGTAAAACGTGGCTCTCCCAGAAGGGATGTTTTCCGTGTGGGGGTAGCAGGTGTGGGGCGTGCAAATACACGGTTAAAACGGACACTTTTGCTGACACAAAAAAGTTGCGTGATTATAATATTTATCACTTTCTCAATTGCAACAGTACGCATGTAATTTATATCATTGAATGTACCAGTTGCTTGAGAAAATATGTGGGCAGCACAATACGGAAGCTTAAAATCCGAATTTCAGAACATATCCTTTCTATAGAAAATTAACAGGGACAAATGTCTGGTGCTGCCAGGCATTTCATAGAATGTCATCATTGTGATTTATCCAGTTTTAAATTTTATGCCGTTGAACATATTCCTCGCCCGTACCGAGGTGGGAATTGGGTAAAAAAACTCAGACAGAAGGAAGCGTTTTGGATCCTTAAGTTAGGTACACGCATACCAGAGGGCATGAATTATCGTACGGACCTTCTATATATACATTAATTATAATTTTGTTGTTTACTCCTTAAGGTCCGCATTTCTGTAACTAATATAGTATTTTTTTGGTTTCTATAATAAAATGTACACTTTATTTATGCTGATTGTCTATGAAACCTATGTTCTATATATGCCCTCTCATACATCTTTTATGTTGTACCCCTTACTTTATACAGGTTACCATCCTCTTATTCTCGCTTGCGTTCCGGGGTTCTCTCCGGTCTCAGTCACGTGTATGCTATGTTGAATTTTATTGGTTTCATTTTTTTTAAAATACGACGTTTAACATTTAGAAAATTTACTGTGAACAAAGGCTAAAAGCCCGAAACGCGTTAGTCTTGTGTGTTCGTGTAGTTTTGTCAGTTGGCTGTCTTTTACATGTTCAATAAAGAAGAGTGATTTATACTAGCAGCCGGGCGGAGGATTCATTTGCGGCGCACTGCAGTGCGGTTGTCGGGAAGAAACTTCCGTTACGTCTTTGCATTTTATACTTACTTTGCATTGATTATGAGTTAGATTCTCATGCCTCCCAACACTTGATGCAACATGTATGAACAGGGCTGCGCCAGGTATCTGGCATCTTTTCAGCCCGACATCAGGCACAGCCCTGTTCGATAAATTTTTAAATGTGCTGCACGCCATTGTTGGGTGCATTACATAGCGCCTGCGGCACTTTGTAATACGCCTGATTTCGGGGGCCGTGCGGGAGCCAGAAATGTCATATAAGCGCTAGAATGATTGTAGAGCGGGTTCATAAATCAGACGCATTCTAGGCTATTATTATGCGCATGCCAAATTTAATGCATGCCGTCCTTAGATTTCTACCCACAGAACACTTCTACCCTTTTTTCCAAAAACTTCCCTACTCTGCATGTGTGCATAATACCAACCATTTTTTAACCCATTTGCTGAACACTAAAGCACAAAATTAGATTATTCAGAGGTAATCATGATATCTCATCCGTATCCACCAAAACTGAATTTAAGTTGCATTTGGAAAACCATAATTATCTGTCAATAGTGTCATTAGTCATATTGAGTTACATATAGATATATTTTAGCAGAAAAGTACTGATATACAAAGATGATAAATATAATTTACACATAAGCATCTTTTATAAAGAACCTGTCCCACTGAACATGCTATCTGATCTGCGGGCAGCACATTATAAGGCATGAGAAGCTGGACAGATTGATATATAGTGTGAAAGTTTAAGGTTCAGTAGAAGTTATATTTTATTCATTTAATTTATGGCTTAGTCTTGGTTAAAGGAGTCCAATGGGCGGTCCTATCAGTGATTGACAGCCTGTTATAAGTGCTTATACAGAGATTGCTGACAGTCAATTATAGGACTGCCCACTGCACTCTCAAGCCCAGAATAAGCAGTGCATTTAAAGGTTTTTTTTTCCACCATCTAATGTTGACGTGAGATCCTCCAAAATGGGTATTTAATCACTTTTCTAAATATATGTGATTAAAAAAGTGCAGCCTGTGATAGCTGCAGCCTGGCTTAGATGCCCTTAGTATCCTGACTGTTTACATTAGCTACGACCAGGAGCTGGTCTGGCCTGATCTGATGGCAGGGTACATGAACAAGCTTTAAAGGGAGGGGAAGAACAAAGCCCTCCTCCCTCCCCCTGTAGCAGTTCGTGAACACTGCCTGCTTGGATCTGATCTTCTCTCCTGAGCAGATAAGAGGGAGAACCCAAAACCTCTAGAGCTTGTGCACAATACAGTTATCCTCTGTGGTTTAGCCCAAAAATATGTTTGATCAACTACAGAGACTGAATATCAGCCTCGGGAGCGATGACATCACAGAGGAAGTACTTTTTTTTTTAAACACAGAAACACAACGCCCCTTTTTTCAAGGCTCAAGAGGACAGTTTAGCCTGTTAGGTGAGGAAATCACTTCTTGGCAAAACCCCTTTAGTGAATAAATTGCATTTTTTGCTCAGCTTCCCCTGTTCTATAACATGCTGCCCCCTATATCATATAGCATCTTCTGTGTGACAGGTTCCCTTTAACTAACAGTGGTGGATATTTTAGACCAACCGTTAAGTAATATGTTGATTAATATGGATACAAGATATACTATTTTTATGGTAGATAATTAATACAGAAGCAATGACCTTGGTGACCTACAGGATTCTGCTTCATTCTAATATAAGACATGTAATGAAGAGAATCCATCATGTTGATTAATCATGATGCTCAATGTGCAGTCAACAGGTTGTAGAGCGGGGAGAGCTCAGCAGATTGATATATAGTTTTGTTGGAAAAGTTTTAGTGTAATTTGAAATTTATTGATCTAAATCCTTGCACACTGTGTGCTTTTAAGTCCAGTAGGTGGCCCTATTCCAGGTTTGCTGAAGCTTAGAATGTTTTAAGTAAAGCAAAATATATATGTAAAAATGGACAAAGCAGAACTTAGACTTGTACATGGAGATATCCATTTAAATAACATGAGAACACTATGTAATAAAATAAAAAATTAAGTCACTCAATACTTTAATTAATCAAAACTTTATAGCTTTCAACAAAAAATTTTTTCAAATGTTCCTAAAATTTTTGGCTTTTTTTTTCCTTTTTTTCTTTACACAAAAACGTACAAATTGTTAGTATGTTAACTGGACTAAGAAATCAGGTCACTAAGTAGCCAATAATTAAAAATCTATTTTTTCTTAAAAGGGTCTTCCAAAAATAATTAAATCATAAATTCATATCCCAGTAGTCAAACAACCTGTTAGCTATAATCAATGGCAAAAGAGGGTAACACATATTCAACTCGTCCACAACACTACCACATGGAAAATTTTGCTTTGCATGATGTCAAGTTGAAGGGGTTGTCTCTCTACAGGGATCGCTGCTTTTAATGTTAAAGATCTTGCAAAAATAAGTTACTCTGCAATATGTGTCCATTAACAGTGTTCTACCTATTCCTAGATATCCCTTCTTGCATGGGCTGCATCAGCTCCTCAAGTTGCTATAGCTACAGGCCTGCCAACACAGGTTGCGATAGCTACAGACCTGTTCAATCTCTCCTCTCCTTTTATTAGTCACTACAAATAGTATGTCTAAAAGGTCACAGGTCACTGCCAGTATTTTAGTACATTTTTTCTAGGTCCTCTTCAGAGCAGGAGTACTTGTGACCAGTACTATGGGGTAGCAGAGCTCTCGCCCCTTTGTAGCAGACAGAGCTATTATCCTTTCAAGTAAGCTTGTACGAGATAAGGGATTAAAGGGTTTGTCTCACTACAAGGATTGTTTTTTTATGTTAAAGATCTTGCAAAAACAAGTCACTTTGTAATATGTGTCCATTAACAGTGTCCTACCTATTCTGAGATATCCCCTCTTGTATGGGCTGCATCAGTTCCTCAGGTCGCTATAGCTACAGACCTGTTCAATCTCTCCTGATAGGCTGCCAGCACTGGTTGCTCTAGCTACAGACCTGTTCAGTCTCTCCGGATAGGCTGCCAGCACTGGTCGCTATAGCTACAGACCTGTTCCATCTCTCCTGATAGGCTGCCAGCACTGGTCGCTATAGCTACAGACCTGTTCCATCTCTCCTGATAGGCTGCCAGCACTGGTCGCTATAGCTACAGACTTGTTTGATCTCTCCTGATAGGCTGCCAGCACTGGTCGCTATAGCTACAGACCTGTTCAATCTCTCCTGATAGGCTGCCAGAACTGGTTTCTATAGCTACAGACCGGGCTTCTACTGCAGCCTAGTGGAAGCCAGTAAACACGCCCCTGAACTCAAAATGAAACCAAGACAACAGGACTAAGGTAAGATGAATCCATGTAGTGAGACAACAACCAACGGGTTGGACAGGTGTATTAGGTCCTTCAGAAAGAAAGATGGTCTTTGTGGTCTTTTTTGGTCTAAATAATTGATGGAAGTCTTAAATTAATGACTCCCTTTATGAGAGGGGTTGTCCCACCAAAAACACATTGATGGAATGCCCTAGTGATTTGCCATCGGTGTATGATATATGGTGGTGTCATTCGTAGGATCTGAGCCTCTCTCAAGAACTTATCTGTACTCAGAACTCCTGGAAAAAAGTTGTAAAAGCAGATTTTTTAAACCAATGGTCTTAAAAAACTAAACCCATAAACCTTTGGACCCAACATCCAATCATCAGAAGCTTTGATACCAGATTCAGATATGAAGCTACAAGTTGAAACATGACAGCTAACAATCTATAGCTAGCACTTATTTTCTTTAGGTAGATCTCATCATTTATGTAAGTTTTATATTTTTTCTAGGGTTGTCCAATAATCAAGGCGGCTTGATAACCCTGCGCTTAAAGGGGTTTTGCCACAATCTCATTTCATACCTCCTGCCTCCAGCTCTGTGTGCTCAGAAGGGGGCGTGTGTGATTTGTTTGAATTGAATATCATGTGACCCAGCAGGATGACATCACCAGGCCTTTCCTCGCTGTAGTCAAAGAAAGGTCTGTTTATGTAAAGCATTGTGAGCAGCTGAGAGGTAAAGTTTTCGCCTCCAAGCACAAGGGTCCTAGGTTCTAATCCCTGCAGGAACCAAATCTGTGCATTTTTTTTCCCCTTTATCAATGCAAAGACCTGATTGAGGTTTTTTTTTTTATTTCTTTCCACTGTTTGACTAATTACTAAGGAGTACAGAGGACTGGAGTAGAATGACAGTACCTGGGGTTTGAACACTCAGTAGCTGCCTGAGAGTGATGTCTGAGCATGTGTGACCAGGACTGAGGAGCTCTCAGCCCTGGTCGTATCCCCTGGAGACGAGCTGTAAACAATGGATCAATAAAGGAGCAGCTAAAACAAAAACGGTGCAGAATTTTTAATAATAATGAATGGTGAAAATGTGTGTTATTTCATTTGCAAGCTTCCCACGTCAATTTTACTTCGTGGCAAAACCCCTTTAAGACGTCTGATCCGATAAAATAGAGAACCATCATACTTCTTGCTACAAGTTCACACTTATAATAGTCCATTACCATTACGAGCAAATTGACCGCAATGTAGCTTCTGGATGAATACTAAATTCTTTGTACCATCTAGAAGAACTGTTTCGCTAGGTCTACAGCCGTAATGTTCCTGCAATAGCAAAAGTCTTCTTATATCCATCCCGCTCGCATCAATATCGGTGCTGCGTTATTGACATGCGGATCATGTACCAGCTTCCCTTTAGCCCAGATGAGTCACTCTACCAGAACAACCGATTTCAATACAGGAATTTTAATAAATTGTGCAGAAAGCCAAGTGTATGAAAGTATTTTCCTGAAAGAGAACATCCTTATAAAGGTTACTAATTGAATTCACATTTTGTAAGCAGTGGAGGAAAAAAAAAAAAAACAGCCATGTTTTTGTAAAATGTATGGGAAGAAATAGAATAATTTATTGATTTTGAAAGGGGGAGAGAATAATAAGCACATCGGCCGTATTCAGCAGAGGAAAGAATGGATTCCTTTGTGTGTTTTATGGGGCCGTGTAATGCAAATACAATAGATGTTGCCGGTAATGACACGGATCTTGCAACACGTCTCTTATCTCATCCACGGAAACGTAATGATCGGTAACGTGATGCCGCAGAAAATTAAAACACTTTCCCTTTCAGCGCTTTCATTATTTCTGAAGACATCAGTTACAGCGACGTAGGTGAGAATGTCAGAATTCACTTTTTGTCTAAGGGTATTCAGTTTCCAATACATTTCAGATTCTGAAGATGTCAGATCAAGATATAATGAGACTTGGCTGAATCATAGTTCTAGTCAAACAAGTGTCCTCTTCACCTAGAGATGTGCGGAGCTCCTCAGCTGTTTGAAATCACAGATGAAATAGCTTTAGTCTTTCAAATCACCATAAACCTCGCTTTTGGTTATTTGGTCATATACTGTGTTCTTCTATCTACATGACCAATATACAATTTATATACCCAGCCATATCATTGAAACAAAGCATGGGCATAAAATGGATTATCCTTCCGCAGTAACATGTCAAAAGGATGAGATGCACTAGGAAGCGAGGAAACAATTCTTGAATTCCTTTGGTTATTTGGTCATATATAGGCAGTCCCCGACTTGCATTGTTCCGACTTACATACGTCCCCTAGTTACAAACAGAGACTTAGGGCCTGGTTCACACGGCTTATTCAAGCCGTAACTGCGGGACGGATTTCGCCCGCAATTACGGCTTGAATAAGGGGCGGGACGTGGGTGGGGCGGGGGCGCTGCCCACCGGCCCAATAGACATCCATTATCCACGGCGCTGTTTTCCCGCCGGGATAATGAACATGTCACTTTCTCCCCCCCCCGGGGTATTCGCCGAGCAGGGAGGAGAGACGGAATCCATAGTTCTCTATGAGAACTGTGGATTACCGTAATGGCTGGGACGGATTCCAGCCGTACTGCAGCGCAAATACGGCTGGAAACCGTGCCCAAAATAAGCCGTGTGAACGGCCCTTTATGGGGCATGGCTGACATTCAACACTGAGTCACACTCCATGATAACCAAGTGCCAGCATGCCACAGCTGCACATGAGATACAGAACGTTTTGGAGAAACTTCTAGAAAAGGGGCTCAGGCAGCAAAACAAATGTAAAAACTGTTCCTTGCACTATCCGGGGTGAGGCACTGGATATCATATATCTAGATTTTTCTAAAGCATTTGATACGGTGCCACATAAAAGGTTGGTAAATAAAATGAGAATGCTTGGAGGGGGGGAAAATGTGTGCATGGGAAGTAACTGGCTCATGATAGAAAAAAAAGGGTAGAAATTTTAAAAACGGTACATACTCAGACTGGATCCTGTTATAGTGGGGTACCACAAGGGTCAGTTTTTGGCCCCCAACCCCTTTTTAACATTTTCATTAATTATCTTAAAACGGGGGAATACACAGTAAATTCGATTTTTGCAGACGATACTAAGTCTGAAAAGTAATTTCAACACAATAAGGTAATATGTTTTAAAAAGGGATTGGATAAGTTGGAGGCCTGGGCAGGAAAGGCAGAGGGGGTTTTAACACTTAAATCAAGGTTTGCACATGGGGAAAGAGAAAACCCATTACATGATTACATTTTAAAAGGGAAAAAAAACACTGGGTAAAAGTGAATGGGGAAGGACTTGGGAATCCCGGTGGGCAGTAAATTAAATTTTAGCAGCGGTCAGGCAGCAGCAGCCAAAGCAAATAGGATCATGGGTGATTAAAAAGGGGCTAGATGCACTGATGAGAACATTATTTCCCCTTTTTTCAAGCATGGGTTAGACCACACATGGAATTTGGTAAGTTTTGGGAACAGTGCACGGAAAACATTGTTTGAGCTTAAAAAGGTCAAAGGCGGGCAACAAAAAAATTTAAAGGGCTGGGTGGACTACAGTAAAAGAAAAATTGGAAAAATAGGGTATTTAGTTTAGAGAAAAGAAGGTTGGGGGGAAATAAATTTTGTTTAAATCATCAAAGGTAATATAGAGTCTCTCCCAAGATTTATTTTAACACAGGGCTGTATCTAGAACAAGGGGGCATCCTTTACGTCTGAGGAACGAAAGTTTCTACTAAAATGAAAGGGATTCTTTTCTGTAAGAAAATGAACATGGGAATTCAGCCAAAGGGATGGTATGGTGAATTCAAAAACCAGTTCAAAAAGGGGGTTTTGGGTGCATTTTTGGAGCGTTAATATAACAAGTTTTAGTGATAGGATTTTTTAGGGGGGAAAAGGGTTTTATTGATCCCGGGTTTTTTTTTTGTTGGCCCGAATTTGGGTCAGGAAGGAATTTTTTCCCTAAAAAGGGACAATTGGGTTTACCCCATTGGGGTTTTTTTCCTTCCTTGGATCAAACACCTTGGCCAAACAGGCGAATGATGGACGACTTGTCTTTTTTTGCCTTACAAACTATAAAAAAAATTTTTTTTTTTGTGGGTTTTATTTAATAAATATCCCTTTCCGACTTAAAAACAATTTCAACTTTAAACAAACCTACAGTCCCCTATCCCATTTGAAACCCGGGGACCCCTGTACTGTTTTCTTCTATTACATGACCTATAAAATTTTATATACAACCATATCATTAAAACAAAGCATGGGCTAAAAGGGTTTCCTTGCGGAGTAACATTAAAAAGGATGAGAAGCACTGGGAAGCGAGGAAACTTTTTGAATTTTTTTGGTTATTTGGGGTCTATACGTGTTCTTTATCACCAATGTACAACTTATATACACACCATTCATTAAAACAAAAGTCACTGAAAACCCACGCACAAAACTCGATATCTAAAAAACCTTTTATTACTTGGGGCCAAAAAAAGAACAAACCAATATAAAAACACCTCACATAGCAACCTTTACTGTCACAAATGCTTTAAAACAAAAAAATCTTCCCTTTTAAATATCCCTAACTAATCTAAAGGGGAGGCAGGGTAATCGCCTGAAAAGACGGCCCCACCCCGCAGGCTCGCCCTAGGATTACCTAAAAATGTCCCTAATGGTTACATATTTTCCTTCCAAAATAGATCAGGGGTAAGATAGGGAACTTCACTGTTCATATTCTTTATCCCTGTTTTTTGGTTCCCCCGATAACCCTGATCACCAACCGGGGGAAACCGGGTTTGGGGGGGGAGTGACCGGAAAGAGAATAAGGTTTATTTTGGGGACCTTTGTTTCTGTATGGTCCCTTGTGGGGCATTTTCGTTTACTTGGGTTCCACAGGCGCGTAGAAGCTAGGTCTGTCTTTAAAAAACCAGTGGCAGCCTTCAGAAGATTTAACAGGTCTGTAGCTATAGCAACCATACTGGGGAGCCTATCGAGAATTCAAAAGGGCTGTGCTAAGCGACCAGTGCTGGCACCTATCAGGGGAATCAAACAGGTCTGAAGTATAGCGAACCAGGGTGGCAGCCTAACAGGAGAGACCAACAGGCTGAGCTATACGACCTGAGGAGGCAAAAGTGCAAAGTACTTGTTTTTTTCAAGATCTATAACAAAAAAGCAATCCTTGTAGTGAGACAACCCCCTTTAAAGGCAGGCAGAGAATTCTTTTTTTGTGCATTGGGGTTTTTATTTTTTCCTTTGCGGTTTAAGTTTAGGACTACTGCTCTCTAATGTCCCTTTCCATTTATCTGTTGTGGATTGAGAAATCAGGATTGAGTAAAAGTGATAAATGTGGATTCCTGATCTCTCTGGGGGTTAGAGTAACCATATAGGGACATATTAGGTAATCCATAGGGCGAGCCTCCGGAGGTGGGGCCGTCCTTTTCAGGACGATTACCCTGCCTGCATTAGGTTAGTGTAGGGATATTTATAAGGGATAGATCTTTTTGTATCTTTAAGCATTATGTGGCAGTGAGGTTGGTACGTGTGATGGTGATGTTATATTGGATATTGATCTTTTATTGGCAAGGAATAAAAGTTATATTTTAGATGTAGAGATTTGTGTTGTGGTTTGCAGTGACTTGGTGGAATCACAAACTTATTCAATTTTTGTTTTTTCTGTGAATATCATTAAAACAAAGGCATGGGAATAAAATGGATTATCCTTCCGCAATAATATGTCAAAGGATGAGAAGTACTAGGAGGTGAGGAAACAATTCTTGAATTCTTTTGGTTATTAGGTCATATACTGTGTTCTTCTAGTGATAAAACCAACATAAAACCTATATACTGAGTCATATCATTAAAACAAAGCATGTGAAAAATATCCTTCCGCAATAACATGTCAAAGGATGAGATGTAATAGGAAGCAATTCTTGAAGGTGATGTGTGCAAATGTAAGGATCTGAGGGACTAACACCTGACAAAACCTACTGCTTTGTAAACCTCTTGACCTAGTTTTTCAGTAAGTAGTTTTGCCCTATAATACTGGAGAGCAGAGGGTATCAGTATTTTGCATAGGATACTTGAAATATGCTGGGAAACCCCCTCAATCTAACAGTAGGGGCATCATTAATTGGTTGTAAGCCAAGATGATGCACCACACATCACTGTATAATTGCTGGTATTACACTTGCAAATAGATAAGGCTTAGAAAGGGTGCCAATCACCCCCCTCGTGGATATGTAGGTGTCTGTGTGGTTGTTTATCATTATTGTTGCATTAGTTAGATCTGCCCTGTATTATATTATGGCTTTGCTGCATACTGGTATGAACTGGTACTTATCCAATGTGCAGTTTTTTACTTGACAGTTGCCCTCCTGATGGATGGGTATGTTAGCGATTGCCCATCAGTGAGCTGCATCTGCTAAATTTCTCCCAGGTAGTACTGGGGTTTGTATTGCCTCCCACTGGAAATAGTTCCTTGTCCAGCCATCGAGCTATAAGTACGGCCTTGTGTCTGTGTTTTTAAGTAAATAATGTCCCATTTTGAGTGATTTTTTTTTTTCACTTTTCTAACCCTCACAATTTTGCCTTGCAAAATATGAAAAAAAAATAAAAAATTGTTGCCAAAGGCAAGAATCATCATCAGGACTGAGGCAAGATGAATCAGTATAGTGAGACAACCGCTATAAAGGTAACTCCCTATGCTTAGTTTTTGTATATTACTTGCATGCAACTGTTGGTTGATAATTCTGTTTAAAGTTCAGTTTCACATCTATGTCAACCAATAACATTACAAAAACTAAATCAGCCAATAAAAAAATGTAAAAAAAAAAAAAAAAAAAAACAGAAAGAAAAATCGGCTCCTGTATTACAGCACCGACTCCCCACAGCCATGTGTCCAAGTTCCATCTTCTTCAAAATGGGACATCCCCACTACAGCCACTGATTGGCTATGTGTCCTGGCCCCCACCGCTGCTTGGAGCTGTTCAATTCTAAACAGTGATGTCAAGGAGTGGCACATGACCGCTGCAGCCAATCAGAAACTGCAGCAGTGATGTCGCGTTCAGAAGGGGAGACCGATCCTACTCCTTTAAACATGGACAGAGGTTTTAGTAAGGGAACAAGCCCTTTAAACAGTTCCTTAATGGAGTTATGAAAGTAACTAAATTAGTTAAGGGGAGAAAAAATACAACAATTGTCCTCTATGCGGCAATTCCTATTCCCCTATGATGGCATCAATGTTCTTCCGAGTTCATGAATAGAAAACTAGACCTACAAAGAAGACTTAGCTAATCTGACAGAACAGTAAAATCAAGGGTGATGAGGGGAATGTAAATCTCAGCCTAAAGTGACGGTGAAGTATCTTGACAAGAACACGATGGCCTAGTGGTTATTTAATAGCACTGAAGTCTAGTGTTCTAATGCTTTGTATGCCAGTGCATATATACCTATCTCATGCTGATGGGATAATGTGGAATTTAGTTTGTAAACCCAAATGGAAACAAGTTCCAAGACAAGTAATAGTGTTCTATGCCGAGTCTAACCAAAAAAGGAAACCTAAATCCCCTCCACATTTTTTTCTTTACTTTTGGGTTACCACACGTTTCTTTTATCCATTTCTATAGTTTCATTATATTCTGCAGCGACTGTAAAAATTTATATTGGCCCCTCTCCCCATTGGGGCTCACAATCTAAAATCCAGATTTACCAATTTTTTATTTTTTATTGGAGTGTGGGAGAAACTGGAGTTAATGGAAGAAACCCATGCAATCATGGAGAAGACATACAAACTTCTTGCAGATGTTGTCAATGGTGGGAATTTAATCCAAGACCACATCGCTACAAATCAACTGTGCTAACCATTGAGCCATTGTTTACTATGCCACGGTGCTGCACTGTGCTAATCACTAAACCACGGTGCTGCACTGTGCTAACCACTAAGCCACGGTGCTGCACTGTGCTAGTTACTATGCCACGGTGCGCATGTGCTAACATCTAAGCCAGTGTGTACTTTTTAGAATCACTAATCACGTGTGCTAGCACTGGCTAATATGAAGAATCACGGTGCATGCACTGTGTAAACTCACTGAGCCTTCGGTACTCAATGTGGAATTAATCGCAAAGCCACGTGAGCTGCACTGTGCTAACCACTAAGCCACCATGCTGCACTGTGCAAACCACTAAGCCACCATGCTGCACTGTGCAAACCACTAAGCCACCATGCTGCACTGTGCAAACCACTAAGCCACTATGCTGCTCTGTGCTAACCACTAAGCCACGATGCTCACTGTGCAGACATAAGCCACGGTGCTGCACTGTGCTAATCACTAAGTCACGGTGCTGCACTGTGTTAACCACTGAGCCACGGTACTGCACTGTGCTAACCACTAAGCCACGGTGCTGGACTGTGCTAACCACTAAGCCACCCTGCTGCACTGTGCAAACCACTAAGCCACGGTGCTGCACTGTGCTAACCACTAAGCCACGGTGCTGCACTGTGCTAATCACTAAGCCACGGTGCTGCACTGTGCTAACCACTAAGCCACGGTGCTCACTGTGCCAAACACTGAGCCACGGTGCTGCACGATGCTAACACTATGCCCAGTGCTGCTCTGTGCTAACCACTAAGCCACGATGCTCACTGTGCCAACCATTAAGCCACGGTGCTGCACTGTGCTAATCACTAAGTCACGGTGCTGCACTGTGTTAACCACTGAGCCACGGTACTGCACTGTGCTAATCACTAAGCCACGGTGCTGCACTGTGCTAGATACTATGCCACGATGCTGCACTGTGCTAATCACTAAACCACGGTGCTGCACTGTGCTAACCACTAAGTCACGGTGCTGCACTGTGCTAACCACTAAGCCATGGTGCTGCACTGTGATAACCACTAAGCCACGGTGCTGCACGTTGCTAACCACTGAGTCACTGTGTTGACTAATCTAAAGTACAAGTCAGATTTAAGTTGGACGCTTGTAGCTCAGGGGCTAACTGTGCAGCCATATAGCAGAAGCCTAAAATACCATTTCCAATACTATAGAAAAGTAAAAAAAAATTCCCACAATTAAAAATGGCTAATTACACAACATATTAGTATTTCAATGGCTGAAAATCGAGATAAAAATACTTAAAAGGGTTAAAAAGTTCACCTGAAGCTTCATACAGTATCTTTAGGTTTATAGACATTACAGGTAAGAATACTAAAGAACAAAACGGATAAAAAAAAATAATTATATACACGGGCATAAAATATTCACATCAACTGCCTATAGTACTGTCCTATAGGAAATATAAAATACACAAAGCTGGCTGTTAAGCAATATGTATCTAGTTACTGCAGGGCAACCATGATTAAAACATAAGGTTAAAATCACTTATTCCTCAATCGTATGATTAATGATGCGGACCCGGAGTAGTGACATTGCAGCAGTGCTGAAAAATGATGCAATTACTCATTTTGAATAGAAAAGTAAAATACATGTTAGCAAGGGGCAGCGTGTTCAATTTAATGGTTAACTAAGACGCTTCTTTTACCTCGGAAATGGGACTTGGATGTTTTCGTCATGTTAAAGCAAAAACATATTAAACACGTTAATTTGGATAATCCCTATGAAGAAATTAAAAGCCAGTCTTCTTATATGGATGCGTTCACCCTAGAATAGGCCAGCCATATTATATCAATGGGAGTCATCATCTCCGCACCCTTGCTTATCAGCTGTTTGAAGGGGCAGCCTATCCTAAGGAGAGGTCATCAGTTCTTTAGAGCATGAATCCCTTCCTCATTTGTGATGCCCCAGTTTCACGTAGGGAGATGTTCGTTACAGCGGATACCTGCTGTCAGTGACTGTGATTAGCTAGACTGCTAATCCTATCCAGGGCCATCTTTTCCATTGGGCACATTAGGCAATTGCCCGGGGGCCCCACAAGTATAGGGGCCCCAAGTGGTGTATGTATGTGACAGGAATACAAGAAACATAACCTGGATCCCTTGGTTGGCTTTGATTATTTTACTGTTTGTGTGTTCTTAGGATGTGCAAACAGATAAAAAACCCTGATGAAGGGAGCCAAAGGCTCCCTGCCCTGCCAAATTGTCTTGGAGGCTGCTGGTGTCCAGACAGAAGTGGTGTGATAAGATGGGTGTGCTTGGGGCTCGAGGCATGGCCAAGTTTGATGTCATGTATTTGGGCAGGGCCCACTGCAGTGCTATTCCCATGGGGCCACAATCCTGTTAAGACGGCTCTGATCCTATCCACTTAACTACATAGAGGTCAGTGCGATTGCGACATCTAACCATTATGGCCAAAATTCTGAGGACTTCACGAAGCTGAATCCCTCATAGTCTACGTGGAAAGAATTCTTCCTTTGGAAAGCACCTTGAGCAAATAAATGCCTCCAAGTTGGAAACATGGCCATTGTTCTGTGGAATATCCGGGGAACCTTAACCCTACCATAACTATAATCTTAATTTCAACCCTAACCCAAACTGAAATTCTAATCTGAACAACAACTCTATCAACAACTCTAATTATAAGTAATGTTGATCAAACCGTTCTAGAAAAGTTACGTTCTAGTAGAACTTCTCGAATATTTAGAACTCGAAACCAACATTTTACTGTTCGTTCGAGTAAAGTTCTAGTTTGACACGCCATTTTCAGTTTCGTTTTCAATGGCTTTCTGCACTTTTGGCAGCCATGCAATCCCCTTTCTGCACTTTCTGCGGCCATCCAATCCCCTTTCTGCACTTTTGGCGCCATCCAATCACATTTCTGCACTTTTGGCGCCATCCAATCACATTTCTGCACTTTTGGCTGCCATCCTGCTGTCCTCATCTTTTCAGTTCGCCATTGAAAGGAATGAAGTATTTTAGCCTCTCAATTTTTTTCTGTCACTCTGAGAGCCAAATTTTCTTCGCTAAGTTGTTCCATGTATCCAGGTTACTGTTATGGATGGTAAATCCAGATTCTCCTCACCTCTATAGGTATAAAAATTAATCTTCACCCAATGACTTTAATGGGGTTCGAGTTCTAGTTCTAACAGGACCTCGAACCGAACTCAATAAACTTGGAGGTTCTAATCGAACTAGAACGTTTTACTTCTCGCTCATCTCTAATTATAACTCAAACTCAACCCTAACCATAAATCCATCGCAAAGAAAAGCCCCAAGTTTAATCTACTCTCCCTCAATGTAGGGTAAGGAATTAATTTTTTCTATGAATCCCAACAAAATATTCCACTTAACCCCAATCCAAACCCTAATTCAAACTGCAACCTAGGGTTAGGGACAATTTTCACAAATTCTACCTAACCCAACTAAAACCCTACCTTCATGCATAACTTTTCCATGTATTTCATCAAAATATTTTACCTAATCCAACTCAAACCCCAATTCAAATTTCAGATTGGGATGCTTCTTCCACGAATGCTATTAAAATTCAATTTGTACAGACCTGAATCACTGAGATTTAGATCGAACTTAATGGAAACCCACATTTAATCTACACTAATGGCTTTTACTTGTATGTATGTGTGGATACTGGTTTAGATGTATAGATAATTAGTCTAATATATGGTTCTACTGTAACAGAAAAATATTTCAACTACAAAAATTGCTCTAAAGACTGAAACTGAAAATAAAGATAATTATATATCAATAAATCTTAATAGGATCTGTGAGGGAGCTAGCTAAGATATTCCACATGGCGTGCCGCTTTTCTTCATTAGACAGAAAGAGGGAGATGAACAAAAGAGATGAAAGACAGAGGAGGGTGATGAGCCAAATAGATGAGTGAGAGAGAGAGAGTGATGAGAGAGAGAGGAGAGTGAGGAGAGAGAGAGGAGAGTGATGAGAGAGAGAGACAGATGAGAGAGAGAGATGAGCGAGCGAGCAAGAGAGATGAGCGAGCGAGCCAGAGAGATGAGCGAGCGAGCAAGAGAGATGAGCGAGCGAGCAAGAGAGACGAGCGAGCGAGCAAGAGAGATGAGCGAGAAAGAGAGACGTGCGAGCGAGCAAGAGACGAGCGAGCCCGCAAACGAGACGAGCGAGCGAGCAAGAGACGAGCGAGCGAGAGACGAGCGAGCAAAAGAGACGAGCGAGCGAGACGAGTGCGAGCGAGAGGATCGATTGCGAGCGAGAGAGACGAGCGAGCGAGAGTCGTGCGAGCCAGAGTCGCGCGTGCGACGAGCGAGAGGAGCGAGCGAGCGAGCGAGAGATGAGCGAGCGAGCGAGAGATGAACGAGCGAGAGAGAGACGAACGAGCGAGAGAGAACGAGCGAGAGAGAGACGAGGGGAAAAGGGGGAAGAGCGAGAGGAGAGAGACGGGGGAGAGAGAGAGAGATGACGAGAGAGAGATGACGGGGAGGAGATTGGGGCGAGCGAGAGAGAGAAGAGCAAGCAGAAAGATGATGCGAGCGGAGAGAGAAAAGCGAGCGAGAAGAGTGACGGGAGCGAGGAGAGAGAGTTTAGCGAGCGAAGAGAGAGAGCGAGGAGAGAGAAGACGAGCGAGAGAGAGATGAGCAAGAGAGATAAGAGGAAGAGAGATACGAGGGAAAGGGGTGAACCCAATTAAAATTTTTCAGTTGGATGCTTCTCAGAATGTATTAAAATTCAATTTGTAAGACCTGAATCACGAGATTTAAAGAACTTAATGGAAACCACATTTAATCTACACAAATGGTTTTCTTGTATGTATTGTGGAAGGGTTTAGATGTTAGATAATTAGTCAATATATGGTCTACTGTAACAGAAAAATATTTTCAACTACAAAAATTGCTCTAAAGACTGAAACTGAAAATAAAGATAATTATATATCAATAAATCTTAATAGGATCTGTGAGGGAGCTAGCTAAGATATTCCACATGGCGTGCCGCTTTTCTTCATTAGACGAAAAGAGGGAGATGAACAAAAGAGATGAAAGACAGAGGAGGTGGTGATGACCCAAAGAAGATGAGTGAGAGAAGATAGATGGATGAGAGAGAGAGGAGAGTGTTTGAGAGAGAGAGGAGAGTGATGAGGAGAGAGAGACAGATGAGAGAGAGAGATGAGCGAGCGAGAAAAGAGAAAATGCGAGCAAAGCAAGAGAGAGAAAGGGAGCGAGCAAGAGAGATGAGGGCGAAGCAAAGCAAGAGAGACGAGCGAGGCGAGCAAGAGAGATGATGCGAGCGAGCAAGAGAGATGAGGCGAGCGAGCAAGAGAGACAAAGCGCAGCAAGAGAGTACGAGCGAGCGAGCGAGAGAAGAGCGAGCAAGCAAAAGAGACGAGCGACGGCGAGCAAGAGGACGACGGCGAGCGAGAGACGAGGCGAGCAAAAGAGGTCTGGGGCGACAGCAAAGACGGCGGGAGGACGATGCGAGCGAGAAGCGAGCGAGAGACGACCCGAGCGAAAAGAGACGAGGGGCGAACGAGCGGGGAAACAAAGCGACGACGATGGCGAGCGAGGATGGATTTTATAGCAAAGCGAGCGAGAGATGAACGAGCGACAGACGAAAAGACGGAGGACGAAACGAGGAGAGAGAGAGAACGATCAGAGGGAACGAAGGGAGCGGAAAAGGGAGAAGAGACGAGCGAGGAGGAGACGAGCTCAGAGAGTGACGAATCAGAACGGATTGGAAGAGGAGACGAGCGAGGGGAGAGGACGAGCGAGAGAGAGAGAGAGCGAGCGGGGAGAGAGATGGATGAGCCAAGCGAGAGGGGTAGTTGAGCGAGCGAGAGATGAGCGGAGCGAGAGGAGAGAGATGATGCAGCGGAGCGAGAGAGAGAGATGAGCGAGCGAGAGAGAGATGAGCGAGCGAGAGAGAGATGAGCGAGAGAGAGAGAGAGCGATGAAGGAGAAGCGAGGAAGAGAGAGAGGCGAGCTACAGAGAGAGAGGCGAGCGAGAGAGAGATAGAGCGAGGGAGATGAGGGGGAGAGAGAATGAGCGGCGAGAGAAAAGAGAGAGCTGACCGAGAGAGAGAGAGATGACGAGCGAGAGATGAGCGAGAGAGAGTGGGGAGAGAGGAGAGAGATGAACGAGGAAGAAAAGATGACAGAGCGAGAGAGAGATGACCGAGCGAGTGAGCGATGAACGAGCGAGAGAGAGATGAACGAGCGAGAGAGTGATGAACGAGCGAGAGAGAGATGAACGAGCGAGAGAGAGATGAACGAGCGAGAGAGAGATGAGCGAGCGAGAGAGAGACGAGCGAGAGAGAGATAAAACGAGCGAGAGAGAGATAAACGAGCGGGGGGAGAGAGATGAGCGAGAGAGGAGAGAGATGAGCGAGAGAGAGGAGAATGAGCGGAGAGAGAGATGCACGAGAGAGAGAGAGAGATGCACGAGAGAGAGAGAGAGACACGAGAGAGAGAGATGAACGAGAGAGAGAGATGAACGAGAGAGAGAGGGGACGAGAGAGATGAACGAGAGAGAGAGATGAACGAGAGAGAGAGAGTTTACCTAGAGAGAGAGAGATACCGAGAGAGAGAGTGAGAAGAGTGAGCGAGAGATGAGCGAGAGATTTCCAGTGTGCCACTGCAGCAGGAAAACTAAAGTTTAACAAGCTCCAAGGAAACCACTAAATTTAGCAGAGTATTTCTGGTGCATTCATGTCCTGGAAGTTGCTTTCTTTAGTTGTCAAGTACTTTCATATAGAACATTCTGAATAGACAAATAAAGCGCACTTTAAATTGTGTAATTTCCTGTGCACAGCATGAAATACAAAGACGAAAATCACATAATGAAAATGAATAACATGTTTAATTACATAAGGAAGCAGAATTGCCTTTCTGTTACATTTAAGAAACAATATGGAATATTTTTGTCAAATAATCAAATCAAAATTTGCATAGTTCCTGAAATAGGGGGGAGCATGTGCAGCTCATCAAGTTGCATCTGTCAGTTCCTTTGTCCTTGCTCAGATAACAATGGGAAAGGCGGCAATAGTACAACTGATGAATTTAACTTCAATTCAAGCAAACTTCAAAAGAAGAAACTTTTTCTTTTTCTCTTCAAAGCCATAATTCACAGACAAGACTAAAATTATCATCACCAGGTATTGTAATTACATTTCATAAGAACGTGGAGAATGTGCTGCAGAACTACTTTATTATGTTTAATGACTTTCCAGCTATGTGGAGATATTTGGGTTTTTTACATTCAGGGTGTGTGCATCTGTATACATTGCTTTATAAGTAGTCCTGGCCAGAAATGAAGTTTCTATAGTGTTCCCTCAAGATACTATGACCTCCTGGGACACACTCCCCATACAATGCCACAGACACTGCTAATCTGCAATGTATGTGATGGAAGATTCAACCAAGAAATATGGACTTTTCACTGACAAAACATTTGTATTAGTGAGGTGCATGCAGTGATTGACAGTCTATAGCGCCTCTCTACAGTGCAGTACTACATGTCCTGTACTGCTCTTACATGTATTAGTGGGGTGCATGCAGTGATTGACAGTCTATAGCGCCTCTCTACAGTGCAGTACTACATGTCCTGTACTGCTCTTACATGCATTAGTGGGGTGCATGCAGTGATTGACAGTCTATAGCGCCTCTCTACAGTGCAGTACTACATGTCCTGTACTGCTCTTACATGTATTAGTGGGGTGCATGCAGTGATTGGTGGTCTATAGCGCCTCTCTACAATACAGTGCGTAAATACATGTTTCCCGTAATGCTCTTACATGTATTAGTGGGTGCATGCAGTGTTTGGTGGTCTACAGCCCTCTCTACATCATGTGGTTTGCATGTCCTGTATGCTCTTAATGTTTTTGTGAGGGGCATGGTAAAAAGGTTTAACCCTCTCTTGCCCCTTTTTGGTATTCATGTCCTTATGCCTTACTTTTTTAGGAGGTGCAGCTGTTTTGGGGGGTTATAGCCTTTAAGACAGTGGGGTTTTAAACTGTCCTTAGGCTCTTCATGTATTGTGAGGTGCTGCATTTGATTGGTGGTCTATAAAACCTCTCTCGACAGGGGTACACAGTCCTTATGTCTTACATGTTTAGTGAGGTGCGCGGTGATTGGTGTTAAGACCCTCTACAGACAGTGGGTATCATGCCCGGTTGTTCTTACATTTTTAGGGTATGCAGGGGAATGGCGGCTATAGCTCCTTTTAACAGCACAGGCACCCTACTTTTTCTGTAAGCTTTTTAATGTATTAGTGAGGTGTTTATGTTTGGTGGCTATACCCTTAAGTAAATTTGTAGTATTACATGAAATTTTGCTTTTAAATATAAGGTGAGGTGCTACAGTGATTGGTGGTTTATGCTCCCTCAACAGACTTTGGGGGATACATTCCTAAAAGCTTTTTCTTTAAATTAGTAGACATGTAGTGTTTGATGGTCTATAGCACCTCTTACAGTACAGTTGGTACTAATTTCCCTGTATGCTTTTTTCTGTATTAGTGAGGGCATGAAATGATTGGTGGGTCTATACCCTTTCTTACAAAAAAGTGGTCATTTGTCTTATGCTTTTACATGATGGGGAGGTGCTGATTTAATGGTGGTCTTGGGGGCCTCTTTAAAAAATGCGTACTATTTTCCCTTACTCTCTTACATGTATAGTGAGGTGCATCCCGTGATTGGGGTCATACCTTCTACAGTACAGTGGGTATCCATGTCCTGTACTGCTCTTACAGTATAAGTGAGGTGATAAGGAGGGGGGTCTTATCACTTCTTACGTACATGGGGTATTACATGCCCCTTTTATGTCTTACAGTATTGTAGGTGAGCAGTGATTGGGGGTCTAAGCCCTTTACGTAAATGTGTTATAAGTCCTTACTGCTCTTACATTATTAGTGGTGCATGCAGTGTTTGGTGGTCTATACCCCTTTTCTACAAAAGTGTGTTACTCATGTCCTTTTAGCTCTTACATTATTAGTGAGGTGATGCAGTGATTGGGGGTTAAGCCCTCTTTACGTAAGTGGGTCTCTGTCCTGTAGCTCTTAATTATTAGTGGGTAAAATGCAGTGTTTGGTGCAAATAGGCCTTTTAAGTATTGTGGTACTACATGTTTATACTCCTTTTCATGAAATTAGTGGGGTGCAGCAGTGATTGGTGGTCTGTAGTGTCCCCCATAATCAAGCAGTACTATAGCCTGTATCTTTACATGTATTAGGGGTGGCAGGATTGGTGGTCTTAGCACCTCTTACAGTAAGGGGGTACTACAGCCCTGTATGCTTTACATGTATTAGTGGGTGCATCGTGTTGGTGGTTTTATTCACTTCTCTACTTACACTGTGGTACTACATGTATGTACTCTTTACTGCATGGGGGAGGGAGTTGATTGGTGGTCTGTGTGTTCCTAAAATAAAAAGCTACTAAAAGCCTTACTGCCTTGCATGTATTGTGGGGTGCATGCGTGACTGGGGTTATGTG